>SDVV010034274.1:0-11193 GCA_016164225.1 Gammarus roeselii
TGGTGAAAAGGGTGATGAATGCGGAGGCGAGTGGTCGCAGGCCTAGAGGTAGACCGAAGTTTGGGTGGATGGATGGTCTGAAGCAGGCGCTGGGAAGGAGAGACATGAATGTGGAGGTGGCGAGAGAGCGTGCAATGAACAGGCGTGAGTGGAGAATGATTGTGAATGATTGATTATGACGCTGCTCTGATGTGCTTTCCCGCCCTTGGCATCCCGCTGTAGGGATGGTCGTAGGTGGGGGGGGCCCGGCCATTATGACGCGGCGGGGGTAAACCAGTGAAAACTGTCGAGCCCTGCTGCTGACGACGGTTCCTCGGAATGCACTCGGGACCCAGAATGTAAGTTGAGAGGCTTCCAGCCGGACCCTTTAGCACAAAATGGCCAAGTTGTGTGATTGTGAGCGTATGAGGGTGTGAGGTGCGCCTTGCCGTCGGCCACCCCCCTTTCCGGGGGATGCGGCCTATTGTCTGTATCTGTAAACAAAACTCATTACTCCGATCATGATTGAATGAAAATTAGGAAACCATAACGAACTGACAGACTTCAACTAATTAAATATAGACTCAAAACATGACATTGAATTTGAGGTATTTACCCAAATGTTTCAATAATCAGGAAGTCTCTCAGCTGATTCAAGTTCTCTCAAATTTCTCGAGGAACTGTCATGTGAACAAAAAATTCACTGCAATTAGGAAACGTAAAATAAAGCCTGAAATCAGTTCCAAATTTATCTCCGTCCTGCCAAACCTGTTACGACTATTCAAGTATTAATGCTAAAGAACAATCACCATGAATTAGTTGAATAAGAATGCAACCTGCGACGTCGGGTCCAGCCGCCTTGAACAGTACCACAGTATCTTGAAGAGTTACCCTAGGCCACCCACATACAGTCTAGAGGCCCGACACCGTGACGACACAACTATAGTCCAAATGGCAAGTGAGAAGATAAAAAACAAGATTGAGATATTTACAGTTTGTAAACAATCACTTCACTCGCATGTGTCATGTCAAATAAAATACTCCGTGGAAATGCAACGGAAGCCTAGCGTAAGCCCGTCCTGCGGTGGCCCCGGGTTAACCCATGGAACTGTATTAACACGTAATATTATTATGATTTACAGAAAGCGAACATATTTCACTCAATTGTTGTCTTGGTAACAAATATTAATTTAACAATATCGTAATTTCTCGTGTCGTTCTTCTTCTATTGCGCTGAAACAACAAATACTTTAACCTAAACCGTATCATCAGATATATCCTTCTTTGTAATGCCGGTGACGGCCAGTTTCGCCATCATGACATCATTTAAATCTTCTGAACACATAAGAAAAAAGGCAAAAATGAGAGAAATCCCACATTTCACTCAGTTTGCTAGACGAAAAATCTAAGCGAATATATTTAATTTAAATTCAAACCAAATGAATTGAAGCGTTTTTATTAGTGTTCCCTGGTATTTGTATCGCCCTTCTTCTGGTGGTTACGCATCAAAAACCCTACAGTTACTAAGTCGCGAAACTCCCTTAATGGTCCGATAATTTATGTATCACTCACCGGTGCGGTTTGATCGTTATTTGCAGTTGAATGATGACAGCCCTGTGCAGGTTGACGGACGTTATTAGTTACCATTGTCGGCTTGTAGGTGATGGTGTCCAGCGACCATTGTTTGCCAGTAAGAGAAATGGTGTACAGCGACTATTGTCAGCCAGTAACCGATGGCGCACAGCGAACATTAGCAGCCAATAGGCGATTGGTTTAGAGACCATTTTCAGCCGTAGGCGATGGGTCTATTGATCATAGTCAGCCTGTATGCGACGGTGTCTAACGCCCATTTGCAGCCAGTATGCGATGGTGTCCAGCGGCTAATGTCGGCTAGTAGGCGATGGCAACGGTCAATGGCAGGCTGTATGCGATGTTGTCCAGCGGCTGTTGTCCGCTAGTAGGTGACGGTATCCAGCGACCATTGTCGGCAAGTAGATGATGGGGTCCAGTGACCAACGCCTGCCAGTAGAGGATGGTGTTAAGCGACCATTTTCGGCCATAGGCGGTGGTGTCCATTGACTATCGTTGGCCAGTAGTTGATGATGTCCAGCTACCATTACCGGCATGTAGGCGATGTTGTCCAGCGACTAACGTCGGCTAGTAGGTGTTGGTGTCTGGCAACTATTGTCGGTCAGTAGGTGATGGTGTCCATCTACTATCATCGGCTAGTAGGTGATGGTGTTCAGCGACTTTGTCGGCCTCATCCTCTATTGCCCCTGCCTATACTTCCTCGCTCATGTACAGGATGTTGCCATCGCCCCGTTTTCTGGTCTTCGGTACAAATTTCTTGTGGGCATAGCGGCTGGTGGTGGAGCCTTTCAACTTCTAGAAAAATGAAGTGACACTTACACAGTTTTTCACTAGCTACCTGAAGCTATTACGGTCATGCACCGGGTAATCAATCAACATGGGAACTTTAGCATTGTGGTCGTGGCACCGTTACGGTGGCAGAGTCATCTTTCCCTTAAGCTTAATTCTTAAATCAAAGGCGACGTATGTCATCGATACTCATGAAGATTATTGCGATTCTACCTATGAAAAATATGAAGCGTGTGCTGGATACCATACCAGTGTTGCTTGTGGATGCACGCATCTGATACACGTTTATCTGTTGCAATTATTTTTACATCCATACAGTCTCCACTCGAGCAAAATTGTGTGGTAATAAACAATATTTTTAGAATGCATCCCGTATTTTTCAAAATTCTGCATTGACTTTATTTTTGTGATTCACGATAACAGTTGCCTGCATTTGCGTCCGCTCTGTTATGTGAAGGAAATCTTGCAAATTCCACTGAGATATGAGGCCAGCATTCTTACCCAAACTTAGTTACGGTTTCCATTTACAACTTCCAACACGAACACAAAGTTTAGCTGAATATTTAAACTAAGCGGAAACATAAATAAATAAAACTCCTGTTTGGTAAAAGACAGTTGGGGAGTCAAGGATGTGCAGGACAATTTCAATCGATTTAAATTTGGGAAAATTAGGTTGAACTCGTACATTCGAAATGGAAGCCAAAACAGGAAATTCGTGAGTGATACATGAAAATATTCAAAGTAACACTTCAAATCAATATTTGTAGCTCCGTGATTTTTTATAATTTGGCCACATATTTCCAACAAATCGCAATAATTGTGAACGTTCATAACAATATTTTTTAGGAGAAAAAGCTCGATCGACGCTGATGTAATAATGTAATCAGAAATAATTTCTCTTTCAGGCAGAAATGTTTCGATATCAAAATTTAATTTTCCAATTCGACTATGAGTTATCAGATATATTTTAAAAAATAGTGTCATTTACATAGACTGGAACCTGCAGCGAGAGGAAGGGAGGGCTGCACTCTGTCCAACTAGTCATCCGAGGTCATGCTATGTCTGAGGGCAGGTCGAACATGACTATTTACTGGGGAAGAGAAATGTCACACAATAACAACAGACATGGTGACGAATAGTTCAAGTAAGTGCGCAAACTATCTTCTGAGTAATTAGTTACAAATATCAAATAAACGAATCCCAGAAACTCAATTTCTATTCAACAATACAGACACATAAAAATGTAATGTTTTTTGCTGAGCAGTTCCTATTTACTAGCTTCAGTCCAATCTCACAGAAGTATGAATACAGAGAGTATCATATAAATAGTAGGTTGACTGGACACATGCGACAGAAAAACATCAGGGCAAGGATATCATGTTTGCTCTCACTGCTATTAGGAAGAGACGTGCCTGTTTGGGCCAACAATTACTGCACTTCAGGAAGAATTAGGCCGTTTCTCTTTTCAGTGAATGATAAATAATTTCCTTTTAATTTAAATTCCGCCCAGTCCAATTCCCCACCTGAATCTGTGTTCAGCGCAGGAGCCCAATTTAAGACTAAAATGTTGTTCGAAACATTCCAAGTAAATTTGTTTACCATTGTCGAAGTTGTTTTATATGGCTGGATTGAAATAAATTCACCACATTTTCACATCCTAGTAAATATAAAAACACATCATTCTCATCGAAGAAAAATAATGCCTATCATTAAAAAAATGGTCCATTTCGTTCTCTTCACTGATGGATCCCGGGGCGTAAATGGTGGTGATGTGTGCTGTCAGAACCCGGAAAAAGCCTCCGCAGGGCAATTAACTGCCTTGTAATTGCTCTAAAACGGTTTTCCGGGAAGGTCGTTCATTGGCATAGTGTGAGCTGTGTTCAGTTTGCCATTTGAGGGACACAATCTGTAGAGCTATGAAATTCACGCAGTTAATAGAAAAACTTTCGCACTGCAAGGGCGCATCGTAAACTAAAGCAAAGCTGATCAGTGTCCTCTATGTCAGTAGCAGGAGCTTTTCTGTCCCAATTATCTGATGGGGAGACTCGGGGATGACGAGAAATCCGGGAATTCAGACAGGGATGGGGCTAGCGAACGTAAGCAGACAGGATGAATGGATTACCTTGAAATTAAATCAATGGATAAACATGAAATTACTGTTTTTCGCTCCATTCATGTCGAAAAATTGAAAACACAGGCTTATGAATAACTCTTTTAAAAATCCTCTTTATTTTTTTGAAGCATTCGCTTTTCCACAGGTTGGCCATGGATGATCAATACCATGAAGAATCATGGCATAAATAGATGTCTGATCTTGAATTTTACAGAACGCAGAAATATTTATTTAATTTCATGTGACAAAATGCAGAATACCACGGGATGGATTTTTGACTATAAAGAAGCGATAAAAATCGTTCAGTTTACAGTTGGGTAAAATTCCACAAGCAATTGATATTGCTTTTAAACTTACCTCACGATTGAATGTAATCACTTTAAACTTACCTCACGATTGAATGTAACCACAGTCGAGGTGATAAAACTTAAAGCCAATGTGAAATTTTTAAACTATGTTGCTGTGACTATTTCTTCGTATGTAGTAATTGTAGAGTAGATTTCATGATAATCTTTGTCATTCCATTTGTTTTTACAGGAACGGAACTTCAATCGAAAATGCTGGATCTCAGGACGTTTGTCATCTCGATTTTTTCACTGCTAGGCTCTGGAATTCTGCTATATTAGACGAAAACATTATGTTATAAAGAATGATGTTTGATGGTGTGATGATGTATTACATTTAACCCCGCCAACACATTCAAATTTGTACTGAGAGATCTCTATTCTTGGCAACAAAATAAGGAACAGTTTTCATGCCGTATGGCTGAAGCGCGGAAGGTAGCAAACGGGGCAGTGAAACAACTGTAATCGTTTTCTAGAAAGGAATAAATTTCCAGTTATTTAGGTTGAACAACACTGTTCGGAGTTCAGGAAAATACTGATATCATCCAGTTACTAGATTTTTTTTTTATTTTTTTGCAAAAAAATACGATGCCTGATTTCACTTATTCCATTTATTCTGTTGTTTTCGATGTATGTTATTTTCGGTGGGAAATATGAAAAAAAGAGTGGGAGGAGGAAGAGAGAAAGGATGTTGGATAGATGGGGGCGGCTCAGCCGCTCGGAGGTGAAGCATGACTGGACTGGCTGTCGACTGGCTGAAAGCCAGTTGAAGGGGCATCCAAGCGCGGGACAATGCATTGGAATGAACGGAGAGGGAAGACTTATCAATAGGATGACGGATTTTTGCAGTGCCTTCGGCTGCTCTTAGCGGTGAACTTATAGCATCGTAATCACTTTTCTTATGCAAGTACACGATAGACATAAAAAATAGTCAATAATGTGTTTCTGTATCGTTTAAATAATCGATTTGGGGAGAGAACAGTGCTTTGACTGGGCGCATCAACCAGGTAATCACATGTTTCCCGTCAAACTGCAAGATTCATTGAGGAGGCCTCGCGTTTATTCGCATTGTTTTGATTATTACTTTTAATAGACTACTAAATAGTTATGTTCGCATTTTCATAGAAACCCATAACCTTTTCGCGAACAATTCGAGATCAAGTAGTTAACATTGACATGGACGATTCTTGCGTGGTTCCAACGTTAACACTGGCAAGCTATTAGTCCATTACATGTTTAATAGCACATTTCGCTCGAATTGACGGAATAAGTACATGATGAAGTTAATAATTATCTCCGTGAGCCAGATTTTTTTGACATAAAAAGTTATGCATTGTCCTCCTCGTCTGAAAATTTCCGTTAAACATTGCACAACATTCTGTAGCTGCTTGGAATTTGAATAAAAATTGATATCACAATTCACGGGAGTCCATCGTCTTGGCTTGCATTGAGCCGGATGTACACAATTTGCTTCTGCAAGAAATTTTATTTAACAGTCACATGCGACCAAATGTCTTAATTCTAGTTGTAATCCTTTGGAAATCCACGTGTGCCTTCTGATAAAATGCATTGCTTCTGAATAGCTCCAAGTAAGATATTTTAGTGCTTAGAAAAACAACGCGTCGAATGTACGGCGACTAAAGAACACCAGGAGTCGGCAATTTCATAAGAAGTTGATGCTTTTCAATGGACTCTAATGTAACAGTGTGTTGGTTCAAATAGATGAAACCAACTTCCTTCGCAAGCTCTGTGTCTCCATCAATCCTAACATGTCCCATGCCAGAATAGGCTTCTAATATCAAGAGTTAGAGCGCAGAGAATGAAGTACTCCCAATCTTCACTATTCCTACCCACTACACAGCGGCTGCCATGTTGCTGTGGTCGGTTGCTTGGCTTCCCTCGCAGAAAATAATACAAGTGGCTGTGCCGCCTGTACCTATACAACCTCCTTGGAAAAGAGATGGTGAAAGTAAGTGAACTTAATGTGAAACTTCCTTGGAAAGAGATAGTGAAGGTGAGTGAACTGATAGTGAAACCTCCTTGGAAAAGAGATCTTGAAGGTGAGTGAACTGAATGTGAAACCTCCTTGGAAAAGAGATGGTGAAGGTGAGTGAACCGAATGTGAAACCTATTTGGAAAAGAGATGGTGAAGGTAATTGAACTGAATGTGAAACCTCCATGGAAAAGAAATGGTGAAGGTGAGTGAACAGAATGGGGAACCTCCATGGAAAAGAGATGGTGAAGGTTAATGCCAAAATCTGATCTGAGGTGTTGCAGCAGGCGTTGAGGGAGGAATGTGACAGCTTGAGAAGGCAGGAGCCAAGAGATGTTGAGCAAGAATGGGAAACGTGCAGAGATGTGTTACTGAGATGTGCAAAAAATGTGTGTGATGTTTGCCGTGTGGGCGGGTGCAGGAGGAAGTGCTGCGTATGATGGGAGGAGGCGGTCAAACTGGCGGGGCCCAGATGAGGAGAGCCTTTGAGGAGTGGTTGCCGAGGTGGACCGAAGTTTGAGTGGATGGATGGTGTGAAGAAGGAGTTAGAGAGGAGCAACTTGAGTGTGGAAGTAGCGAGCGAGCGTGCAATGAATAAGCGTGAGTGGAGGATTTTTTTTGTCCTGCCCTCATGTGCTTCCTCGACCTTGGCATTTCGTTGATAAACAGTATAATCGTGGGTGGCGGGGCCCAGTCACATAAACGCGGCACTCATGACCCGGAGTGTGGATTGCGGGGTTTGCCGGCCAGGTTCATTACCGCAAAGTTCCAATGTGTGTGTGTGCGTGTATGAGAGGAGTGTGAGGTGAGCCCTGCAGTCGGTACCCCCCTTCCTGGAAGATTTGTCCTAGTGTCTGTATCTGTAATAATTTCGTTCTTTTATCCACAAAAAAATACATAAATAGGATAACTTATACGAAGGTTTATAGTTGGAGGCTGTGGATGTTTTCTGAGCGATGGAAAAAAGTAGCCACTCGCTTCAAAGGAAGTTAGAAGCTCGAAAATATTTGCAGCAACATTTATACATCAATATGTACATGTCGTTTTGAACAGAACTATTGTTAATATCCAAACAATAACGAAGTTCCATGTGGGAGCGCATATTTATAGGGAGCGGAATGATGCTCAATGGTTCAAACGCAAAAATTCTCGCATGGAATGGCCAAATTTTGTCCACTGTAGTTTTCCAGTAATGAACGCGCGAGGCGATGTTGATGGTGCAACGCAATGTCAGGAGCGAGAGAATGCATTTCACGCTGCAATTAACCGCTTGTATTTGCTATAAAAAGGCCACGGCTAAAAGATGCTAGCTGTGATCAGTTTTGAATTATGAGCGATAAAATCAGTAGAGCAATGAAGGCAAAACGTTTGCACTGCTGCTAAATGTCCTCTCTTTCAGTGGTATTCAACTCCTCTCTTCAAAGCTGGATTATTTTGAATGGCAGGATATGAGTTGCATGTGTGAGTCAGGGATGCTGAAATAGAAGAAATAACGTCCTTTCGACGGGCGGGCATAAATACAGTAGATAGAACAAATGCCTCGACTGTGGTAATATTTCCCTGCACAAACAACATCAGAAGCAAATTACTGATTACTGTTATTACTAGATCATTTATTTTCATCGTCTGGCAATGGGTTTTCAATTATTTACGAAACAAATATATTTATAAAATTATTTACGAAATAAATATATTTATATGGAAAACTGGTATTTTCGGAAGCCACTGTATAAACCACCAAATCTACTCCAAGTTTCAGTTTGTGATATCGAATCCTCTTTGACGTGACGATCGATTAGTGAGTCGTGTTCGTAGTAAACATACTAGCAGCCCTGCTATAACTGTATGCTGAAGAGTCGATTTAATTATCGGTCATTTTTGTATAGGTATAAACGACACGTTAATCGAACAGGCCGCATTGGTATAGTCAAGAACAGGCCCCCTTGGTATAGTCAGGAACAGGCCTCTTTGATATAGTCAGGAACAGGCCGCATTGATATAGTCAGCAACAGGCCGCATTGATATAGTCAGTAACAGGCCGCATTGATATAGTCAGGAACAGGCCGCATATGTATAGTCAGGAACAGGCCGCCTTGATATAGTCAGGAACAGGCCACCTTGGTATAGTCAGGAACAGGCCACATTGGTATAGTCAGGAACAGGCCGCATTGATATAGTCAGGAACAGACCGCCTTGATATAGTCAGGAACAGGCCGCCTTGGTATAGTCAGTAACAGGCCGCATTGATATAGTCAGTAACAGGCCGCATTGATATAGTCAGGAACAGACCGCCTTGATATAGTCAGGAACAGGCCGCATCGGTATTGTCAGTAACAGGCCGCATTGATATAGTCAGTAACAGGCCGCATTGATATAGTCAGGAGAATCTTAATCGCACCAAAATTCAACATCAGATGTTTTTTCGTGGATGGTTTTACCTCACTTCTCTGCTCAGGAGTCATAGCTGTTGGATTAGACCAAGAAAGCAGGTCATAAAGAGCCTCGTTTGTTAAGTAGTGTGGAATTGTACACATTTTAGAGAGGACAATGAACACTGAAGTGCGACGATATTCTGTCTTGCTGGCGGAGGAGTAACGAGCAGCTACCATGCCATGTGGCGGAGGGTAGATAATGCAGCACAATTTGTATTGTACAATTTTTTTCTAAGTGCAATGAAATGTCGCATTGTATCTATAATTTATATATTATTGTGATATTATAGTACATTTACACTTACTTTATGTGGTAGAAAATGTGTCCTTCTCAACTATGCAAACAATATAACATAAATGCGATTAATGATGCAATCACACGGAAAGAAGACTAGTAACCCAAAACTAATTATGGAGTGAAAATAAGTTGTTAAAACTGCACATAACTCAAAACCAATTCGTGCAACGACTCTCTAAATTTGTTTACAACCAACACTATTTGTAAATTTCAGAATTTTATTGCATTGATTATGCATAGATGCTATCCTGTGTAATATTGGAGATAAAATATTTGCTTTAGAGTCGTGTAGAATGAGTCCCAACAAGCTTTACATATTCTTGAATGGCATTCCGTAATTTTTTTCACTGAACGGCAATTGACCTCTCTTCTGAACGATACGATTTTCGCATCCCACGAATGAGCTTTCGAACCACCCTGCTTCTCTTTCATTAAAAATGGCTGAAGAGTTGACGCAGTTAGCAGATTGTACATTTTTTGCTTTCCTTTGTGATAATTTTTCTCATTCAGCATATATCCCTGCAAGATATGACATACATCGCTCCCGCATTTTTCGCAGCCCTGACTAGTTGAAACCGCTGCCGCTATTAGCGTTACTTATATTAAAAAGCGCAGCCATGTTCTTTTTTGAGAAGCTTTGCCCTGTTTTTTTTAATGACATTTCATGGAAAACTACTGCATATTGTTTCACAGCATATTTCGTTCATATTAAAAAAAATGTTTGAAAATCGTGCAGTGGCACAGTTGCCAGAAGTAGCCTCAAGACGTCGTGGGAATGGAACCCACGGCAACAAAATAAGTCAGCAGTGCCGCAATGAACAGTCAAGATTTATTTAGTCCTCTGCCTACAACTCCGATACTTTTTGCTTCTAGCAAACGTTACCGCTACTCTGCTACCATTTCGACATACCGAAAAGTATCGGATCGCCCGGTTTTGCATGTCTACTGTCCGGACCTACTATGGGGGTCTGTACCCTAGACCATCATAGAACTTGCAAAACAAATGATTTCGAAATCAGCATCACACAAATAAATAATTTTGATTTTTCCGGTGATTTCATAACGTTTTGTAGATGATCACATTCCATCAATGTTTAGTTTATCTTCTGTCGCTTATTCGATCTAAAGAAAATGATATATATTAATTATACGAAATTAATGTCATGGATATTCGCAACTTTTCTTGACATTTCTTCATCACACGGCCTTTCGGAAGAAAGAACATGTGAAACAAATGTTTGATATTATTATTAATATTATTATTCCTATTATCATTATTGTTATTACTATTATTATTATTAATAAATCATTTATTTTCATCGTCTAGCAATGCGTTTTCAATTTTTTAGGTCTAAGAAATTAAACTCAATGTAAAATTGCGCTGTTTGAAATAGCGGAGCGTGAGATTGAAATTAATTCGTGGAAGCTCATTTCCTCTCTGGAGCCGATTTGTGCAACCGGTTTGTACTTCATGTAGCAAATTATGAACGAAAATTTGTAAATAGGAAACACGTGGGCACGGGATTGATATGTTCAAAATAAATTAAGCTAAGGAGACCTATAGTGAGTAGCTGGTTCGTACTTCATTTCTCAATGTATAATCATTACGTATACATACACATATACGTAAATGGCAGAAGCTGCCTCATATATAT
>SDVV010034275.1:0-11193 GCA_016164225.1 Gammarus roeselii
GGGTAGAGGTAAGGGATGTAGGTGAGAGGTAAAGGTGAGGGATGGAGATGAGGGGTGTAGGTAAGGGATGTCAGGGAAAGGCGGGTGTGCGGGGTTGGGAAGAGGGTGGCGGTGAGGGGTGAAGAAGCCCCCCGTCAACATCCCTGGGTGTCCGTCCAGACATGGGAAAAAAACGTCTCAGACCAGCAGCAGCAGAAGGGTCGGCAGGTTCTCCCAGGCTGGGCGGGTGGTGCCAGATAGGTGCACCGGGTGAAGGTTACATACATACTCAGTGAGAGAGCCTGTGTGAGCAGCCCCACCCGCTAATAATAGCCAACTAAAAAGAGCCAGCAGCAGCCACCGGGTTATAGTTTACGCTCATGATACTCTGTGAGATCTGGCCACAGGGGGTGGGGAGGGACAGTCTGTCTCACAGAGCAGCGTAATGTATATAAATCCGTAAATACTTAACTGTCCACTCAATCACAACGAACAGTTTTAATGGTAAATTCATCTTTTGTTTTTTTCGAGTTCTATCCCCTGAAAATGGTTTTAGTTGAGATTTGACCTTCAACTGTTATAGAGACATCGACACATAGTCGCCGCCTCCTCTAAGTAGGAACTAGCGGCCTGCGAAAAGAAAATCTTTACACTCATGCCGCCGCGCTTGCATACATGCATTTCTGAGTCTCTCTGCAAATAACACCATCCATACATTTCGGATCATGAGTGAGCTTAGTGAATGGTTTCAACAACAGTGTGAGATAACGTTTACTGGTTTACCCCAGCCCTATCATAGGTGCGGGACCGTCCTCACGCCCTAGCCAGCCTGCCAAACGTGGCAGCAAAAGGTGGGAAGGCTCCTCTGGGCTGCGTTTAATTCATACATTAACACTTTTTTATCCCTTGCGCGCGTTTTCTCTCTAATTGCACAGATACCAGCCATTCAACGCACTTTATTTTACTCCATCGACTCAGCCCTACTTTCTTCTCCCTCTCGGTTTCCATCCATTTACTTCTGCAATTATAACCTTTCTCGTATCTCTCGTCACCCATTTTGCCGTTTGTCCGGGCCACCACAAAACTCGCCCGTTTTCATTCCTGATTTAATACATTAACATCAATTCTGTAATAGTTCTCGACCATTAAGTTACTAATATTATCAATATTCTGCTCTCAGCAGCTCATCATCCCTACGTCTTTGCCTCGTACAACAGAGCTGGAGCAACTACCATCCACACTACGCTCAAACAAACAATGTTTTCACACCCTGAAATGCCCCCAACCCCTTAAACCCTTCATTCATTTTATAGCTCACCACAATTTTCATGCATTCACCCTTAACCAAATCTGAGCGCAGGTATTTGAAACACTCCACTACCTCCAACAATTCTCATTAAGGCTAACAGTGATTCCAGGCGCACATATTTACTCCCCATCTCGGTAATTTTTTCAAACAAACAATTATTCTCAGCTTCCTCTTCTCACACACCATACCTAATTTTAACTCTAGCTTACACAACTTCTCCGAATCTGCCACCAGCGCTTAAAAAAGCCATTAACTTTAATGCCAACTCCGTTCATTCGTTCACAAAACCAAGCCTCGACCCAATATACTCGGGTTCACTTCCTGCCTCCTGACCACCTCATCCATGGAAACATTGAACAACCGAGAGAGCCTAATGCAACCCTCTCTCACTACCGCTTCAACCGTTCACTCAACTCTCTTCCTACTCCGACAAAAGTTCACCTTCTTAGATTGATAGGAACCATGCAAATTCCCAGGTAACTGCTTCCTACTCGGTACAAACGCGGCCATCCTGCATCGCCTCTCTGCCGACACTATCGCAGGCCTCCGAGAAACCCAGAGTTTCAGATGAACAAAAATCTTGAATGATAATTTTTTACAATGAATTCAATTAATTGAATATTTCATTTAGAATATAATTCATTCAGCACCCTGTCGAGACACAAATGTGTTACTAAAAATCTCTATCAGGTTGAATTTTGGTTGAATAAATTTCCAGTCCTCTATATCAGCTTTCTCTCATTTGCCTCACCTACCTGCGCCACGAACGAATACCTCCTGAAAGACTCCATTCACACATATCTCCTGTACGTGGATGAGGCGGAGCACAACACGCACTGCGACCCTGCCATCACCACACCGGGCACAAAGCAAACCTGCGACAACCCTACAACCCCAATCACCGTAAATAGATCACTCGACAAACTATCCATTTACAAAAGAATGTATCTATACTTTTTCAAAAAGTCAATCACGCTCGCGGAATAAAGCATATGTGAGGTTGAGCGATTGTGAGGTGAAGCATTGGTGAGGTGAAGCGTCTGTGAAGTATTGCGTTTGTGAGGCGAAGCGCTAGTGAGCTGAGACATTCGTAAGATGAAGCGCTTGTGAGGTGAAGCGCTTGAGAGGTGAAGCGCATATGAGGTGAAGCGCATGTGTGTGAGGTGCTTGTGAGTTGGAGCGCGTATGAGGCGAGGCGCTTGCGATGTAAGGCGTTTGTGAGATGAAACGCTAGTGAGGTGAAGTTTCGCAAGGTGAGGCGTTGGTGAGATGAAGCGGTTGCAGGGGAAGGTGCTTGTAAGGTGAAACTTTTGTGCGGAGAGGCGCTTGCAAGGCAGAACGCTTGAAAAGTGAGATTTTGTGAGGTGAGGCGTTTGTGAGGTGAGGCGTTTGTGAGGTGAAGCGTTTGTGAGGTGAAGCGCTTGTGGTCGTGTGACGTGGGTGAACAGGTTGTGGAGTGAAGAAATCGAGGAGTGTAGAGATCGTGAAGAGAAAAGATTGTGTGGTGAAGAGATGACAGGGCAGGGTGATCGTGGGGAGAAGAGTGGTTGGGTGAAGAGATGGTTGAGTGATAGTGAGAGAATAAAATGGTGGGGTGAAGAAATGGTGAGGTAACGAGAAGGTGGGGGTGAAGAGACGGTGGGGTGAAGAGATGGCGTGATAAGAGAAGCCGGATATAAGAGATCAAAGAGAAAAGAGATCATGGGGTGAAAATATTTTATTACTTGGAGTTTCTTCGCTGTTACAGCCGGTCACAGCGTAGCTACCACTAGACCGCTTTCAATTATACTAAAAAGCAGAGATTGCGAGAGAATTGGCCGTAGAGCTGATCAACAGAAAACACTAAAATCACGCAGCCGTATGATGAAGAGCTTGTGGAGTACAAAACTTACAGTGAAGCGCTCGTGATGTTGACACTGTCCTGCAGGTAACTTGACTGAGCGTGTGCGACGGACACGCAAGGATCTGATCCCAATCCGCCAACACCAACCTCTGTTTGATCCCTATCCACCAACACCAACCTCTGTCTGATCCCTATCCCCCAACACCAACCTCTGTTTGATCCCTATCCCCCAACACCAACCTCTGTTTGATCCCTATCCACCAACACCAACCTCTCTCCTTTGGCTTTACTGCATGGGGCCTCCAACAGAGGCCAAACAGTTGTCCTTTAAATAGCAAAGAGTCTCCTCGCCAGAGGCGTTCATTCGTTCACTTCTCTTCACATCGTAATGGTTATAAGTCATTAAATGGTGGCGCTCGTTCCTGGACAAATGGTGCCCATTAACTGCTCACAATAGGCGCTGGATCGCAGGAAGAATAAATATTCAAAACAACGATTTAAAATTAGCAACAAAGATTGTACATGATCGATAGAGACAGATTAATAGCCAAAAAGATTTAATATTGACAGCATTAAGACAAAATAATAGCAGAACATATAGAATTTTAGCAGCATAGCCTTAATAATAAGAGGAGTTGAATAATAGCAAACGAGTCAGGATAATAGCAACAAAGATAAAACAATATCAACAGAGCCTGAATAATACTGGCGACAGTGAATAATAGCAACAGAGACAAAGCATTAGCAACAGAGAATAGATACTAGGAACAATGACTGAACTAGAAAAACAGAGACTGAATAACGGTTACAAAGACTGAATAATTGCAACGGAGTGAATATTGGCAAGGAAGTGAAGAATAGTAACAAACCGAATAGTTTAGTTGGGGATACTGAATAATAACAACGAAAATGGAGTAATGGCTAACGAGGCATTAGCCACAACCGAGACTGAATAATAGGAAGATAGACTGAGAATAGCAACGGAGACTGGGAATAAAAACCGAGGCTCAATACTAAACACAAAGACTGAATAATAACGACAGAGACTGAATTATAGCTTTATAGACTAAATGACTGAATAATAGTTACAAAGATTGAATAATTGCAACTTGTACTGAATAATTCAGATGAAGCAAGGGCATTATTATACGACACCCAAGCGCATCAGTTCCCATTAGTTTGGCTTTGTTTTCGCACCGATGGTTAAACTCATGATCAAATGCAAATACTTCGTAACATTTTTGTATTTACTCAACTGTACAACTGTCACCGATGTACAGTTTTGTTACTTCAACCGCGTAGATGATGCGTGACTCGTCAATGATTGTATTTGCTGTACACAATGGGCGTTAGTGAGTCGACTATCCTACGTATAACTCGACTCCCGTACATGATCAGACCATCCCTGTACATCATTAAAAAGCTCGGTATAGCGAGCGGATTACAAATAAGACACTGACACCGACCGAGCAACGGCGAAAAAATGAGACGGATGTACTCCCGTCCTTAACGTGAGTTGCAACAGTCAATAGTGAAGACCTAACGAACCAAGAATCCTCTGGTGGCTGAACATCGAGGATGTCTTAATGAAGAGGATCTTCCAGTCTAGGTTACGAGGAGTCCTAAACTGGCCGGCAGAACATGTTACGGGATGGTCATATAACAGCAATACAAATGTTTATAAGACTCAGATGCAAAACCCTTAGATTTTCATGTGATAAAAAAATAAATATCAAACACGGCTCGTACAAGCTTTACATTTTATTTCACGCGTAATTATCCAACTGTATAAAAAATATATCCATGAATTGTTTAAATTAGTATAGCAACAAAGATGATATCTTGATTCGATTTATTCAGCATTGTATTCCCGGTCGGTTGTTAAGCTCAGTCCATGCGTCCAATGAGGTGTGGCTAAAGATCAAATAGGTAATTCGTTACCGCTTGAACACAGTCACTTTTTCTTCAACAGTCACTGCATCTGATCTCATACCGTTCAACTCATTCAGGTAAAGTCGTTTACTTTTATTATCATATATTGATGTATGGCTGTATGATCCCTGGCAACTGTCGCTGCACAATATATTAGGATGTCAATCAAAATAATAATTTATCAATTGGTAAATAAAAATTCCAATGCCTGATCGCAATATTAGGTATCATCGGGATATGAAGTATAATCATTGTGTAATTTGAACCTATTTTGATATTTATTTGGTGGCGACTTCCTCCGAAAAGGTTGTGTACTTACGTTTAGCTATGGAAGTAAGATGGACGCTACCGCTCATACTCGGTCCCATTTACTCAATTAATTGTTGTGATGAAATCTATGTGGTTGTAATCTGATTTGACGCTTTTGGCTTATCTTAATACGCACTTTAAGTTATACGTTTGTTCATGTTTTTTTTGGCATCGAAAGAAAATCCGTAAACAACAAGAAAATGCGTAAAATGCGTGAACGACAGATATTTTTAAACTTGACAAAACGATGTTTTCAGGCTGGTTCGGCCAATTCTCATGACCCGTACCAATGATGTCTTCCAGTATCGACGTAATTTCAACAGTCCACTTCAACGTAAAGACAAAGTTGAGAACAGAAGATACTGGTTTTCCTTCGTTCAGTACATATGCTCCAGTTTTTCGGTACATTATGTTTAGGCCTACACCACAATAGTCTCCAGTCATTAAAATAAGTAGGCCAATATAATAGACTAGCAAGATGAACGAGGAAGGATCACGAGCGACTAGAGCTCCTTAGTGGAGGGTGCTGTGTTCATCTCACTATGGCCGCCGACATGCATGCAGTAGAGGGTTCCATTGCATCTTGAAACACGTGGCAAGACAACCCATGGTATGAACAGCTCTGTTGAATTATTTTCATACAAGACAGCATTCGAGCAGAAAATAGGAGAGCAAATTAACTGCCTTCCCCTAACTAATGTTATTAAGCGTCTTTACAATTGAGAACAAATTACCAGTCTCCCCCTAACTAATAATGACCTAATGCCCTCACAATCGACCACAAATTGCCAGTCTTCCCCTAATTAATAATGACCTAATGCTCTCACAATCGACCACAAATTGCCAGTCTCCCCCTAATTAATAATGACCTAATGCCCTCACAATCGACCGCAAATTACCAGCCTCCCCCTAACTAATAATGACCTAATGCCCTCACAATTGACCACAAATTACCAGTCTTCTCCTAACTATTAATGACCTAATGCCCTCACAATCGACCACACATTACCATTGTTCCCCTAATTGATAATGACCTAATGCCCTCACAATCGACCACAAATTACCAGCTTCCCCCTAACTAATAATGACCTAATGCCCTCACAATTGACCACAAATTACCAGTCTTCTTCTAACTAATAATGACCTAATGCCCTCACAATTGACCACAAATTACAAGTCTTCCCTTAACTAATAATGAGTTTACGACCCCACGATTTGAAATCTAATTCTTGTGCTAAAAATGTAATAATTTCAACAATACTCAATTCAACGGTGAACGAACACAAGTTTAATCCACCCTCCGCCTCACAGAAGAACTGTAGAGCTTGAGTTCACCGAGTGCAGAGTCCTTAGCTCAAACTAAGGAAAACGCATGCTGTTGTTATTTCCTATGACCAAACAACATTGAAATGCAAGCACTATTGGCAAGCCCTTAGCATCTTTCTTTGAAGTGTCCCCCTCTTTGTCCTCAGGGTATAAGCATAAGCAAAAAACAGCCAAGTTCAGAGCTAAAAAATGAATAAAATGGATATGAAAAACCAACTACGTTGCGCTTTGTAAATGATGAACTAAAAAAAAAGTGAAATCCATTCAGGATTGTTTAATCCTTATCATTTTGAATTACTAGACATAAATAAACTCCTGCTTACGACGTGGGCTGAAAAAGACTTTGTTTTAGAGCTCAACACGGCGTGGGATGGAACTATGCGGATGACTTCATCTCAATTCAAGCTATGGTGTTTGGAAATTCATGGGTGATGAGGAAGACTTTTGAATTTCTGAATATTTTCCCTGTAAGCTGTTTGACGTGCGAGCTCATAAACAGCTGGTCCAGAACTCGATTTTGCTGAAAAAAAATAAGACTGATTTTAGATTTAGCCGTAACGGAGTTGTGTGTACCATGATCCTCTACAATACGAACAATAATAAACAAATGAATGCACTATTGACGAAGCCTAAGCGGTTTGAGTGTTCATGTTAGATGAGACAGACGAAGACTTGGGACGAAATATACAAGGCCTCATGAGCCTAAACGACGAAAAACTCTCGAATGTGATTCTTCACAAATAACGATCTTATTGTTTTTACTTAAATCTTCACAATATTTTAGGCGAAAAGACATGACATGACGCGGAAGGCAAGTCACAAAAAAAAATAGTAGTGCAGTAGTCCAATGGATGTATCACGGGAGCCTTGAGAATCCATGCACGGGCTGAGAGGGCACTAGTCACCCTGTGGGGAGGCGTGGACTGGGTAAATTTAATCAATCAATTTACAATTGAATAACATAAACAATAAATAATGCACGACTCTTACCGAAACAAAAAAAAAACTAGCCAGAGTTAGAAAAAAAAAGAAAACGACAGAAGATATAATGGGAAGAGCAAGTCAAATGAGATAGGATAATTATGTAGAGCACATACAATCATACAAGAGTCAAATATTGTTATGGCTAACTCGTCTTGAAAGATGACCGGTTCTCGTATCGCTTGCCTGTTTATATTAATCTTGTAACTTAAATAAATACGCACTTGTTAAATTTTGAAGAGCCCAGAAATGCGTCACCAAGCTCGGTCCTTCAAGCCATGCACGGGTAATCCATGGCCGGTAGGACACGGATTCCCGTCATGTAGGACCGAGATCTACCAAGCAATGTTACGATGCTGTCAAAAAAGTAAATCCAAATGTTAGGAACGATATCTCGTACTATCTCGTACAATCTCGTACAAGAGCAGATACGGTATTCTTAAGATATGCAATGCATTCGTTAGACCGCATCTCGAGTACTCAGTCTAATTCCTGATCTCCCTATCTCAGGAAAGACGCTATTCAATTAGATTAGATTAAGTGGGTCGATTTCCACCACAGTTCTGATGTCAGTCTTGGTGAGATCCCCTATGGGGCGCGGTAATAAATTGCAAAAGGCTCAACAAAGAGATACCAAAATTTTCTTCTCGCTGCACAACAATTTGTACGAAGACTGATTTCAACAAGCTCAACCTTTATTCGCTGGTGAAGCGTCGAGTCAGAGGTGTCGTAATCGAAGATTGGAAGATTGTGAAGGGTAAGGAAAACGTCGATCGAACTAGCCTTCTTACTTTAGAGGCGAGGAGTTTACATTGGCCGAACGAACATTTTTAAAATCGTGGGCAGGAGCTTCACATTCGACATGACGCGTCACGTCTTCAAGCATGGAGTTATCGAAACGTTCAAGTCAAAGCTCGAAAAATTCTACGAGCCTCGCCCCTAATTTGCCTTCGGATAATTCACGTTTCAGAAGCAGATACAGATACTAGATCGGATCCTCCAGGAAGGGATGGTAGCCGACAATCACTCAAACTTAGACTTTTTGCGATAAAGGGACTAGCCGGGTGACCCGCAACACGAACTCTGGGTTAGGAGTGCGGTCCGAAGTCAATGTCAGCATGCCGGGTCCAACAGTGAAATGGGTTCAACCGTGCTGCGTCATAGTGACCGGACCTCACCCACGACCATCCCGTTTCGCAACGCGCCGCCAGGGCAGGAAAACATCAGAGCAGCGTCAAAACTCATGGATAGGCACTCACGTCTATCTATAGCAGGCTCGCTTGCTACCTCCACACGGATGTGTTCGAACGCTTGCTTCACGCCATCCATCCACCCAACCTTCGGTCTACCTCTAGACCTACGTCCACTCACCTCCGCCTTCACCAACGTTTTCACCATTCACCCATCATCCATTCTCACCCATTGCCCAAACAATCTCAGAAAACGTGAACCTTCTCAGTCCTCTAACTTCTTCACCATCCCCATTTTAATTCGAGCAATGTCGTTTTGATCCTGTCTCTCAGTGTCACTCCAGCAATGCCCTTCAAACTTGTCATCTTGAGAACATTCATACTTCTTCTATCTTCTGTTCTCATCCCCAAGTCTCAGCTCCGTAGAGCACAATTGGGACAACTACCCTTCCATACAACTCGCTCTTCATTTCCAAGGGTGCACTCTTCAGTGCACCCAACACTTTACGCCCTTCCTTCACACGCGACTTCACCTCAGTTTTCACTGATTCAGTCTTTTCCACACGAGAGCCCATGTACTTAAAACCCTGAACTCCTTCCAATAACTTTCCATCTAGGAGGACGAAAATTCTGCTCGCATCGACATTCCTAAAACATCTCAAAGCTTTACTCTTGCTCATGTTAACTCGCAGCTTTTCCCCAGACACACTATCAAACTTTGACACTAGCCTCCACTACTCCTCGCAATCCGCCCCCAGTGCCGCATCATCCGCAAACAGGAACTGACTCAACTGCGAACTCCGCCCATTCGCTCCCATCAGCTCTTCGCCACGACCCAATACACTCGCGTTCACCTCCCTGACCACTCCATCCATGTCAAGATTGAACAGCCAGAGAGATATTACGTAGCCTTGTCTCAGTCCCACTTTAACGCAAAAATAATCACTCACCTCGCAAACCACTCTAACACAGTCTCCGCCGGCAACATAGAAACTCTGAACATCATTCAACAGATTTTGCCCACTAGTTTCCGAAATAGTACCCGGCATTTGCACAGCTCATTTCATTCAAATTCTTGCCAGGAAGTGACCCCAGTATGCTTAAAATGGTTACTGGCATACTCACTAGTACGGTTACAAGGGTGTCTAGCATAAGCACCTACTCGCTGAAAAACGCTACCGAACACTGGCACCAGTCACCATTGGTTTAACGAGGAATGAAACTGGGACAATCTCAAATCAACATCGAAGGTCGGTGGCTTCCTCTTCATGTGATGACTTGAGTTCGTTCGAGTATCGTCGTTAAATGCTATTTCATAAAACAACCTTATATAAGGAACTCTATAAGCATGTACCTCTTCGATACATGGTACTCTCTAAGATGTTTCTTGACTTTTTACTGCATATACCTCTTCGATATAAGGTACTCTATAAGCATATACCTCTTCGATACATGGTACTCTCTAAGATGTTAATAGACTCTTTACTGCATACACCTCATCGATATATGGTACTCTCTAAGCATATACCTATTCGATGTATGGTACTCTCTGAGCATACACCTCTTCAATATATGGTACTCTCTGAGCATACACCTCTTCGATGTATGGTACTCTCTGAGCATACATTTACCTCTTCAATACATGGTACTCTCTATGATGTCCTCCTTGAAAATTAGTCTCCCTATAGTCACACAAGGCAACCTAGTTTGGGTCAAAATCCTGTTGTTGTCCCCTAACACTTAGAAATACTTGTAAACAGAGCTCGGCCAATCAAGCCGTGCACGTCACAGAGCATGGTCCATCAAGAAGTGCACGTCACAGAGCTCGGCCCATCAAGCCGTGCACGTCACAGAGCTCGGTCCATCAAGCCGTGCACGTCACAGAGCTCGGTCCATCAAGCCGTGCACGTCACAGAGCTCGACCAATCAAGCCGTGCACGTCACAGAGCTCGGTCCATCAAGCCGTGCACGTCACAGAGCTCGACCAATCAAGCCGTGCACGTCACACAGCTCGGTCCATCAAGCCGTTCACTTCCCAGACCCCGGTCAATCAAGCCGTGCACGTCGCAGAGCTCGGTCAATCAAGCCGTGCTTGTCACGGAACTGGTCCATCAAGTCATGCATGTCGGATAAATTCGTATATTGTAAGTAGCTGACCATCGGTGCTGTTGGTTATCAATCAATGAGTAGTAGGTGTTGCAATCACTGATATGGATGCAAATAAATTAGGTTGACGAGGTACATTTGGCATCGCAGCTGCAGCCCGACACATGCAAGTGCTATTCGGTAAATATTCGAAGGAAAAAATATATATATATATACAA
>SDVV010034276.1:0-11193 GCA_016164225.1 Gammarus roeselii
CCATAACTACTGAGCTTTAAACTAAAATTAAAATAGTCATAAACAATATTATGCAATTCAATTCACAATGTATAAATCCAAAGAAGGTCTTAGTCAGGTCTTGAAAATCAAATTCGGAAAGTGTAAACAATTTTTTTCACTTCTTTCTTTGGAAAGTTTTGATGGCCACTGACTTGCCTTCCTGATCTGATTTGCCCTAAAAGTTATTATTGGCTCCTGCAGGTGCCTTTAGGATGACGTCAGAGACCCTGGCCAACTGCCGCTGAGAGTAATAAATTGCTTCATATTCTAGACACACCGAAGAATGACATGAGACAGAACGTGTACCAGCTTATGTGAAAACTGATAGATTTCGAAAGAACCAAGAGAGGCTTCTCTAATCTGATCATTTATTCAATAAACGGGTGGAATTCGGAGTCTTTGAGTGCACGAGCATTCGATGGTTGGAGCAGTTAGATCAGTTGAAACGGTTCATGAAAACTACAAACGGGTGACAATAGCTGGTATTTACATAGCTGACATATATTGACACAAACTTATGTGACATAATATACTTCATATATATATTTTTTTCGAGACTGAATCGCTTCATTGATTTCTGATTGCTTTTCCTGAGTAAAAGTGCAAATTCAAAATCCTAAATGAGTGATTAAATTTGTAAAATCATTTCCATCAGCCCCATATATGAGCTTTATTGAATTGTTTTTATCCTGCGCTTATTTAATCAGTCATGTTACCTACGTAATTAGATAGTCCTCATGAACAAAATACTCAACACGTCATCCATCCAAACTGCAAGAGTGGGCTTGTTAATTTCCCTCCCTGGCAGACATGCACGTACACATTTTTCAACAACAAGCCATCCCGAGCCCGCAACTTCCCCAATGGTGTCCCACAAAGCTCTGTTCGTGCCACCTCCATTTTCAATGTCTCCATACACGACCTGCTCATTCCAACAGAACCCAAAACATTTATTGGCTCATACACGGACGACCTCACAAGCACGACCTGCCCATTCCAATAGAACCCAACACATTTATGAGTTCATACATGGACGACCTCTCAATAATCACACAACAACACAAACAAGAAACCGCATCTGCACGCTTCCAGCAGTACCTTAACACTCTTAAAGTCTGGCTGCTGAATATCAGAATGAAGGTGTTCGCAAGCAAGTCATCCCTTACATTATTAACACCAAGTAGCGATGAACACCGTATCCATCCTCATGTCTTGCTCTACAACAATCCCATACCCAACGATCCCACTACAACTGCCTTTGGATAATTTATGACACGGGATGATATTCAAACCTCACACAAATACATCGGTACGAAAGCCAGACCAGGACTGAACGTGTCCCGAGTACTTACCACAACCACCTCGGGTCACTACAAGGAAACGATTACAAGACTATACAAACATTTTATTGGGCCCATTATCTCCTATGCTAACACCGCCTGGTCTACTGACTTTGCACCCACACACATTATCTCCCTACAAAGAATACAGAACACAGCCATGCGCATCGCAACGGTCTGTACATAGACCACGCACATTTCCCTTTTGCACGAGGAATCCAAGGTCCTCCATCTCCAACGTCATCTTGATATGAGATAGACTCAATTCTTTAAGAAGAATTGCAGACCGGAAACAACCCTGCCACAACCTACTGAAACTCCGTCAAACCAACCGCCACATACATTACATGACTATCCTCAGTCCAACATATAACATATCTATGCACTAACAGATGCACACACACTTCACAGCTCTTGCATTGGGTGTACACTGAGTGAACACGGCCCTACAGAGTCATCCACCTGAGGTGTCCTTGGAGGAGTTGGGTTTTTCCAGGGGTTACAGGGTCCACTCGTCACAGCTGAGGTGCGGATGACCCACGGCCCAACAGTCATTCCAGCATAGAGTGGGAGTGTCCTTGCCAATCTTTGTTTGTGATGTTGAGGTTCGTCCGATACGGTCGAGTACCTCAAGACGTCGTGCTCAGCCGTCTCACGCGGCTGACTCGACCATAATGTCACTTTGGTAGGGTGATGTGGACGAAATGAAAAGACTTGCACCTGCTGAATCACTCCACACCAGCACATACCGACCCCAACCGCAAATAGTTGGGGTTGAGCAGCAACAACAAGAACGTGATTAGGTTCAAAACTTGAGATTCATGTGACAAACGTTACGTCAATAACTGTATTATACAAATCCATATTATAACATTTTATACTCCTATTTTCGTTATTAGAGGACCGTGTAAACAGTATTTGTCATGATAACTTAAATACCAGTCGTTCTAACTAATTTATTTGTTTCCTAGAAATCATTAGTTCGATGTCATGACATATTGACCATAAGAGAACAGGAAGTGTCTCCCAACAATAACAATTGATTGATTGAATGTAACGGTAAGAATGTTCACTAACCTTACATGAAAGTTAATATTAGGTATATTCAAGTAATGGATGCTGTTTTCATAACAACTGACTTCAGTCGTCGCCTTAAAAGAAGACTTTGTAAATATTATCTTTGTATTGTTATATGTCATTAATTTTTGAGATGCAATGGATAGGTGTGAGTGGAGAATGATTTTTTCGTTTTTGTGAAATGAATTGGCGTGAGCAAAAAATGATTGTGTAAGAGCCGGAAATCACTTCATGGACGAGCCTTGAAGTAATTTCCGGCCCTAGTGATCTCGTTGAAAAACAGGATTGTGAAACTGGCGTACCCAGCGGCAGGGGAACGCCAGCTTCACAGTCGGGCCCTGCTGCCAACACTGACCTCGGACGGCACTTCTGACCCAGGGTGTGTTGCGGGGTCTCCCTGCCCGACCCTTTAGCGCAAAAGTGCTAGGTTTGAGTGCGGGTTTACGATAGGAGTCTGAGGTGCGCTCTTTCCATCAGTCACAACACGCCCCCCCCCCCTGTCTGTATCTCTATCTGCTATTAGGCCTAATATACTGAAATCCCTTCGAATTCTCAAAATTCCTATTTAGTCAAGAAATAATTATGACTTATCCGGTGAGCGTTTGTTAGAAGAAGTGGACCTAATACCAGGATCGTTTGTTAGAAGCCAGTGGACCTAATACAAGGATCGTTTGTTAGAAGCCAGTGGACCTAATACCAGGATCTTTATTAGAAGACAGTGGACCTAATACCAGGATTGTTTGTTAGAAGCCAGTGGACCTAATACCAGGAAGTGATTTACGATAATCCACAAGGAAAGGATTCAATGCAAATATTGACAACTCCGTCCCATTCCTCTTCTCTGTAGCCACTCTCACGATTGTATCATAGTGTTGAGAGCAACGCGTCGTAATGTGCACTAAATGGATCCATTAGGCCGACAATGGAGCGCTTATAGGTCGTAGAAGGTGCTGCACAAAGACGGTAAACATGGGAGTACTGTAGATTTCAGAATAGAAAAAAACTTTTGCTATCAACTTTTTCCACGTGCGCAAGCCTGAAGACTTTCTTCTTACGGTGATTCCATTGAGGAACATTTTACTCATTATTCGCATATAACTAATAATTTCGACAAGACAATTTTTTTTTAGCATCACATATCATAAATACCATAGCTCAGAATACGGACGGGCCTGCAAACCAATTTCATTTATGTTGTATTTGTGTTAGAGAATACTGTAAAGTGACGTTGAATTCGTGTATTAAACTGAAACTGCACAACGAGAACGTGTTTTGAAGTAATACAGGAAATTGAACAAGAATATACTATCCATTTTCTCGGCCCAGTAGAAGCGTCACAAGTGTCACGTATACCGATGTGTGTTTCCACCACGATAGTGTCTTACAGTTACACTGAAAGTTGCTGAATAAGTTACAGGAACACACAAATGAACTCAAGAAAAGGCACAAGCGAGAGAGCCGCTCCAGGATAATATTGAAGAAAGCATTAACTTGGGACCGAAAACTCGACGTATGAACGCCAACCCAGATGTCACACCCTCGTCCTCTTGTGAGCAGGGCAAGACAGTAAACAAGAGGAGAACACTCAACCACTGCCCCTCCCCCTTCCTCCACGCTGCTTTTCACCCTCTCACCGCATACCACGGCCCTTCAATGGAGGCAGTGTTTGTGACAAAATGTGAAAATTTAAACTCGAGATATGTTGTCGCCTTTATTGACATACTATTGGTAATCGTTAGGCAACCAGTAACACAATAACACTCCTCATGGCACTTTGTACATCTCAAGCTATGTGCAAGACAGTGGAATATATGTGTTTTCTCACCAGCGTTCGTTTTGTGTCGATGTAACATATATCATGAACATTATTAAGTAAGGACAGTGTCACTAGCAGAGTTCTAATCACCTACCAATATATTTTTTCTGCTGCAGACCCTGCTCTAGTAAAATTGTTTGAATGGGACTTCTATGCAAGCGATAGAACTGTATCTGAACAACATCGGCGCTGTGTGCACTTTCGACTGGTGTGTACATATGTGCATGCCTCGCATCACTTCAGACTCATGAGCTGTTGCTGTTTCTCTCTACCCCCACCCACTTTTCACTACCCTCACCACTTAAGTGCAAGGCCACTTGCCAAAATGAGACTTGAACACAATTTACGTTCACGGACTGAATTGCGTAAATTATGTGCCGCTGTCACTCCATCGAGCAATGATCTTAGAAACGACTCTGATAAAAAAAATACCATCAATACTGCACAGCAACCCATTGACTCTTCCGTCAACATCCTCCAAGCATAATGTAGGAAAGACGTCAACGCGGAAAACGCCGTCGCTACCACTGCCATACCCTTGCTGGGGAGAAAAAACCCTGTGTCACAATCCAGAACCCCTGTTGGTGGAACAGAATCTTAGTGCCATAACATCCACCCCTTCGTTGATCGAGAAGCAGCCTAGGGACATGATCTCCACCAGCTCGTTTGAGCAGCAACAGACGAGTGCCAGAGCCTCCCAACTCTTGAATCCTAGAGCAGCTAGCAGGGCCACTACTTCGTTGGTCGACAAACAGCCTAATGCCATGAACTCCACCGCCTCGTACCGCCTCGTACCGTGCCACCAGCGGTGCCACCAGCGGTGCCACCAGCGGTACCAAAAACGATGCGACCAGCAGTGCCACCAGCAGTGCCACCAGCGGTGCCACCAGCTGTTCCACCAGTGGTGCCACAAGCGGTGCCCCAAGCGGTGCCACCAGCTGTGCCACCAGCGGCGCCACTAGCAGTGCCACTACCCCAGTCTCCTCGTTGGTCGAGCAGATGCGGGGTTCCACTACCCTCATCGCCGTGTTGGAGCCAGGAATCAAAATCTCAATGCCCTGTATACCTCGCAGGAGAGTTTTAAGCAGAACACTCATCATAGGAGACAGCTATTAAGGTATTTTCAAAATTAGGGATACAGGTCCATCACACTATGTGAAAACGATTTCCTCTAATAGCATCGACCAATTAATTAAATGCATTTCTGTCACGCAGCCCCTTCAAATCATACGTGATCTCGTTTTCCCATTTCACCAACTACTCGCAGGATCTATTCAGAATTGTGAAAGCTGTTACGACGAAGAACTGTATGGCTCGTATATGTATTACTGATTCACTTTGTCACCTAATCCAAAGTATGTAGTACAGCCTTGTTCCATAGACTATGTAGCACCCTGAAATTAGATGTAATCTCCGTTGAAAAACCATATGTTCTAGCTTTAAGATATGCATTACTATGTCATCTAAGAGCCATTCTTTCTTATGGTCAAAGATTACCATAAATACATCACCAATCCTTGGTCTACACAACCATACCCCTAAACTATTAGCCTTGAATCCCACAATAGATAATGCAAAAATACACTACAATCCGGTTAAATCTCCCTCATGGCCACTCTTGAGTACCTACCATGCTGGCACTGCACCATTCTCTTTAGCACCCATGTCCTTCGGTCCGGTGCACCGCATATACCCGTATCCTCACTTTCCCTACCCCCTCCTCCAGCCTACTCTACTCGGGCATCCTTGTCCAACTATGCTTGCTGCACAGCCCCGCCCCCCTCCTTCTCTACCCTTCCCTCACCTCTGCCCATGCTCCGAATATACTCACCCCGCTCAGCCCTCCCATATACTACCCCCCTCCTACCATCCACCCCCCTCCGTCCATCTCTCCTCAGAGCATGGTTCATCTACCTCTATCCAGCCTTCGATCGCAAGTCTATGCGCTTGGCTCTGTTCTACCTCCC
Source organism: Gammarus roeselii (assembly GCA_016164225.1). NCBI lineage: Eukaryota > Metazoa > Arthropoda > Malacostraca > Amphipoda > Gammaridae > Gammarus > Gammarus roeselii. Next base: position 6,222 of record SDVV010034276.1, read on the forward strand.
TCACGCAAACATACCATCAATAACGAAGAACACAAATAAAAGCTAGGATATCCCAAATATACACACAATTCTACAAACGAAATAGCTATCAGATTTTTGAATTAAAGTCAGTAGAAGTATCGTTGAAGATCATAGTAAGAACCTAGAAGGGGGTCACGTTGCCCTCATAAAGAACAATGAATTGATTGAACGAATGTCAATGCATGTGACGGCAAATGGTCACCAATTCCACCGTGACACCAATATCGACACCATTTTGAATAATTTAAAGTTGAAGAGACAATCAATATTGGCAGATGGACTTTGTATAATGCACGCAGTTAGAGGTTCGTTAAAAGCACAAGTCGAACGAAATGCTGAACATAGCTTGGAGGTGATAGAAATGAAAGCGATGGAAGAAGCCTTTCACTATATTGATGATAATCAAGTATTCACTGCCTATCCCCCAAAAGATGAGAGGTTATTTTTTTCGGAAAAAAATATTTTTATTGCAAATTGGGAGATCTAGTTCCTTGCAATTCTCAGCAACGCCCTCAAAACACAGATCATCATCTTAGATGAATCAAAGACGAACGACGTCACGATAACTGTAATGAATCCAACCAACCTGAAAAGCGATGAGAATCCTCAATACTCAATATTTGTGGCCAAGAAAAAACGACCACTATAGTAGTATTGCAACCATGTGCCCGCTAAAGCTACAATTCGAACAACAAAATATTGCAGTGAATCGGAACCAGCACATGGAAACAAATGTGCAATGCTCAAATAGGTACTCTCCCTTACAATACGACAATGATACACCTATATTCGAAGAAGAGACGCATTCGCAACCATCCCAAAGTGACACCAACAGCCCTGTAAGTCAGAAACGGAAACTATAGTCACAAACTGCACAAGCTGGAAGCAGCAACGACCATTCCACACCATCCATGAATAAAAATAATCAAAAAAGTCCAACTAATATCTCTATAAAACATATAAATGTTAGAAGTTTAAAGGTGACGATGGATCGCATAAACATGATGGTGAAGGAGGAGTCAATCGACCTATTATGCTTGACCAATACATAGCTGGAATCCGATATCAGTAATACTCTCATCCAGATTGTAGGTTTCAATGTTTACAGATGAGATAAAGTAAGGAAAGGAGGTGGAACGGTGATTTAAGTGCGAGATGAAAACACCTCCTCACAAGTAATGCAAAACGATGGTAGTGAAGTTGATGACCTCTGGGTCAACATCCAGGTACGAGAAATTAAATCATTCATGGTCGGATCACTTTACAGACCACCGAAAAACAAGTGTACACTCTTTTCAATATATCTAAGAAAGATTTCGAGATGCTATCAGCCTAGGAAAATACGCTATACATCTTGGGAGATTTTAATTATGATCAATTAAAAGTGAAATCTAACAATATGAAGCCGTCATTAGACAGACTAGACCTGCATCAGCTCATAAGTGCAACAAGAATTACTCCCGACTCTCAAACTCTACTCGATTTGCTCATTAGCAACAATCCGTCTTCCATTGTCTCTACAGACGTGGAACCTAATTCCTTCTCTGACCACCAAGAAATAAATTGCACCATAAACATCAAAAATGAGAAGAAACAACTATATAAAATAGCCTGTCGTATAAAACGAATCTACACCGCGAATAATTTCAGAGCAAATCTGACGGCAAACGTCGAGATGATCAAACCTATAATGAACACAGATAACGCCGAAGGGCAAGACCAAATTCTAACTAGCTATCTCTTCACATCTCGGAATGCAGTGGCGGCAACGGAAACTAAAACGATGCTCAGCGCACCGGTTAAATGAATTACAGAGAAACTGCAAAATGAAATTGCGCTGAAAAAAGTATTTCAAACGCAGAGCAAAACAAAGCATCGCCTGGTTAGAATTATTTCGTATTAAGAATAAAAGAGTCAAACGAGAAGTCAAAAGAGTTAAAATTCTATATCATCATGAAAAACTGTAAACAGTGCAGAAACAACCACAAAGAAACGTGGAATGTACTGAAAAAAATGTTCCCTACCAGGAAAAAAACATCTCACTGACTCCCCTACACCTCAAGTCAACAGCAGAGATATGTAACAATTTCTTTGCTGGAGTTGGGGTACAAGTTTTTGAAGATGTAACCCAGGAAGCCGATCAAAGATCACAGAGCGACGAATTAGAAATATCAAATCCAATAGCTTATGTAGGGATAATTACGCAGCGGCAAAAGCCAAGTGGAAACCGGAGCAAGTATCGCAACACGAAGGAAGGCGGGCTGTCTTCGCCTTGAGGAACACGAACTCTACAGGAATAGATGGTACAACCTAACAATATCTGAAAGACAGCTTAATAATTACCCTACCCTATATCAGCAAAGAAATTAACACCTCCATAGCAACTGAAACTTTTTCGGAGACTTGGAAGCCTGTCCTATCAAAGATTCAAGAAAAGGTAATATCTATCCAGTTAATTGGTTACTTAGAATCTAGCAAGCTGATTATTGGCAGTCAATATACTTATCGGCGAAAATTGTCGCACTTGTGAGTATCACTGAAAATCTACTCAAGAACTTTGATGACGGTCAGATTTCTCTGCTGGTATTGCTAGACTTGTCAAAAGCATTCGACAGTGTAAGCCATGAACTCGTATTTGAAAAGCTCCGTAGCATAGGAATAGACATTACTTGGTTCGAAAATTATCTGATAAATCGGTTACAATCAGTTAAACTTGAAAATGTTACTATATCAAGTCCAACTGCTATTGTCTTTGGAGTCCCTCAAGGTTCGATACTCGGCCCACTGGTGTTCCTTATTTATGTGAATGACATTGACTGTAAATTACCAACAGATCAAGCAAAAATGCTCATGTACGTCGATGATGTTCAAATGATAATTTCTCGAAAAACATCAGATCTAAATAAGCTGAAAGAAGACGCTGAGACAGCCGTAAGTAATCTGAAATCTTGGTATGATAGAAATGGGCTCAAGCTCAACTCAGAAAAAAACAAATGCATCTTATTCGGCTCAAACTCAAAGAGGGAAGCAGTTCCAATAAATCTCTTTATCAGAATTGGCGATTCTGATATATTGGTTGAAGATAAAATTATTAGTCTGGGAGTATGGTTTGACCAAGACCTTTCCTTCAAACATCACGTAACTACTCTGGTTACGTGATGTTTGAAGGAAAGGTCTGAGTCAAACCATACTCCCAGACTAATAGTTTGAAGTTGAACGGAACACTTTTGTTTCTTAATACCGCAAAAAAAGAATTGGATTTCGAATCAAAGTTACGGACTGTCCACTCTTTGGTTTTCTCTCATATCAACTACTGTCTTTCAATTTGGGGGAAATGCACTATATCTCAGAGGGAGAAAGTGCAACGTTGTATAAACTTTGCTGCTAGAATAACATGCGGTGGTAACCATAGAAAACGAAACCAAGTAAATCCTCTCCTCAAAAAATTACAGTGGCTTAATTTCGATAACAGACTGGCACTGCAAAAGTCGATACGTATACGTAAAGAGCTAACAGAAAACATGCACCTGGTAGCACAATGCACATCTTTTCTCGAAGTGAAAAGAGCAATCGAATTACAAGAAATAATGAAACTTTACACTTCGAACAACGAAAAACGGAAACTGCATGAAGAGCTTTCTCGGTCACTGGACCAAGATCCTGGAACAAGCTTCCAACAGACCACAAAAATTTAAAATCAAACAAATCCTTCAGGACCAGACTTAGTAAACACTTATTGGGGAACCTATTCAAACCCGTTACTTCGTCTACAATGGTATTATGAACCGCCATCCTGTCATTTCTACCCTGAAGTTAAATTTACCTTCTGCCGGTTGATTCATCACACGATTGTTTCTGGTAATCACTCAAATTGATTTTGATGCTAAAACCGCTCTTTCATACACAGATTGTGCGCTTGTTTTGTCTTTCCGATTGATGGTGTGAATTATCTCAATTAACCACCTATAGTTTTAAGAATCACCTCCATATCCCACCGCGAGCGAGCTCTCTCCTCTCCAATCAGTTGCTTAGAAACAGGTCATTTTCTCATGGTACCCGTAGGTGGCTCATCTCTCAATTGCTACTAATGGCAATGTTCTGATAATTACCACGGTGTTAACTTGCCGAATGATTGGATGTTTCAATTCTTTTATTAAAAGCGATAAGCTTGCTCCGTTCTTTCGACCAGAGGTACAGAACCATTTCTGATGTAACGCTCTTTATCATATTAACATATAGAGAGCCTTGTCTTTTCGAGTAGGAGTATGCTCATCTTGCCTCTGTACTCCACCGTTGTTATATTAGAATATTCACCCATTTTCAAATATGTTCTGGCAATTTAGCAGTTTGGAAATTTTGTTTGAAAACTATGCTAATAAAACGTTGTATTTGTATTTGCAGTGGTACACCACTGTTGTATTATTCGAACACACACGTATCTAACTATGCTCAGGCTATTTAAAACTATGATAATGATTTGTTGTTATTGTATTTGAAGCAGTTAAATGTGTTCCGTTCAATGATTTGGATATTGTTAAGAAATATCGTCATCTGTTCTCAAGGGATGAGTTATATTGTACATGGTTGAGCAGGAAAGTGAATATCTCATTGATGCTTCGCTGTAACGGGTTATTGCCTCTCCACACTAATCACAATTACCCCTGTCAATTACCCTCGGTGTTAACTAACGTCTCATCTATTTCAATGTCTTAATCGTTTGTAAGTGTGCTCTGTCTCTCGATGAATGATATGTAGCCGCTCACTCTCCGAAAAGTTAACTCGACGCAAATATAATTAAACTAATTAATTCTACCAATTACCGCACCATTTTTATGTTACAATCGCTGTCATTGAAGGCAACTTAGAACGTTCTTTATCCTCCTCAAGTAGAAATAGGTCCATATAAGTTTTGTACTCCCCCACTGTGCATGCATATGTACATGTATATGTG
>SDVV010034277.1:0-11193 GCA_016164225.1 Gammarus roeselii
ATGCATGATGAAGTGAACTGCAATGCATGATGAAGTGAACTGCAATGCATGATGAAGTGAACTGCAATGCATGATGAAGTGAACTGCAATGCATGATGAAGTGAACTGCAATGCATGATGAAGTGAACTGCAATGCATGATGAAGTAAACTGCAATACATGATGAAGTGAACTGCAATGCATGATGAAGTGAACTGCAATTAACGATGAAGTGAACTGCAATGCATGATGAAGTGAACTGCAATGCATGATGAAGTGAACTGCAATGCATGATCAAACTGAATTCAATCACCTGTTAAAAAGTATCTGCTGCTCTGAGGCTTCAGTTGCTGCACTTTCGAATGATGAAATATCGGCAGAGACGCCTGCAAATCATTTCCAGGTGGTTTTTTATCATTCTCATATAAATCATTGATTTTTATCCTGTGTTGTCACCTTAAATAACTATCTTCCTCATCCCAAAACTACTGTTACGATGACAGGGTTTTTTCGTTTGAAGGCAAACATACTACCGGACATGGTCGTTCAAAGACCATGTTCGGTAATGTGTTTGTTTTCTTCGCTTCTGAATGTCATATTTGTTTGGATGGAACATCAACGTAAGAGTTCGCGTAAGGACATTTTTTGAATGAAAAATCATTATGGTAAATTTTATCCTGTAACTTTCATTTGATAGGATCTAATTGACCCATTGTCAAAAGTATCGCAATGAATTTTGTGATTTCAGTCGCCCTGTTGAGAGTCGGTGGTGGCCGTCCAGGAGGTGCAGTGGCTGTCCATGAGGTGCAGTGGCCATCCAAGAGGCGCGGTGACCGTCCAAGAGGTATAGTTGCCGTCCAAGAGGTGCAGTGGCCGTCCATGAGGGGCAGTGGCCGTCCAAGACGCGCAGTGATCGTCCAAGAGGTGCAGTGGCCGTCCAAGAGGCGCAGTGGCCGTCCAAGCAGTGAAATAGCTGAGTAAGTTTTACAGTGGCCAGTCAAGTGCTGCAGTGGCCAGCTAAGTGCTGCAGTGGCCAGCCGAGGGTGCAGTGGCGTGGCCAAGTAATTCCATGGCCGCCCTGGTATCGAAGTGGCAGTCCAAGTGTCGTAATGGTCGTTCAAATGTTTGAAGTGGCCGGTCAAGTGGCGTAGTAGTCGGCCAAGTGGTGTAGTGTGTGATGATATGGTGCAGTGGCCGACTAAGAGGAGTTAATCGGCCTGATGCTCCAATTGTCGAATAAGTAGTGCAGTGGTTCGTCCGGTGGTGTAGGATCCGGCCTGCAGTGCTTCATCGGGTGGTGTACTAACCGAATCATAAGTGTTACAGTTACGGGGAAACTTTTTTCCCTAAAACAACCCCAAAAGTTTTCTTGGGCTCGTTCAGTTCTGTTAGTGTTCAATATTCACAACAAAAGTAGTCCATTTCGACAGGTTTCATTCGTTTCCGTCAAAGAATCGTCCTCTCAGTAATTAACTAGGGAAAGCGCAATTTTTCGACTGCGAACAATCGAACCTCTCGTTCGACGAGTAATTAAAATTCAGGCACCAATGCGGAGGAGAAAATGGTTAAAAAAACAGGCATTAAAAAGTAAAAATGAAGCCTGCCAGGCAATTGGAAACCTTGAACGCGGCCTGCAGTCGGAGTTGGGCTCAGGCAGCGGTGAGGATGACGCATGAGAGAGAAATGTTTTTGTGGTGTCGGTGTGCAGAAGCCTTGCTAGGGAAAACTTCTGCGCATCAACACAGGAAATGCGCTCCCCACTAATATTTGTCTTCTTGTAACTTAGTATCCCGATAATAATTTTAATGGACCTACTACTCGAAGGGAGGACATATTTTTTTTATTGTAGGCATGGGAAATTTCTACTGTATAATATATCACGATCTGGATTTGGACTTCGGAAATAAAGAGGTGATTGCAGAGAAGCTTTGATGGACTGTCATATTACTAGGTCAATATCATGTCTACATGTGTAACAAAGAAGGTTTCCGGCGCGTGACGGTCGCCAGTAATAAGTTCTTCTTAGATCAGGCATGCGCAGGCAAGAAGGTCGTTTCACTCTGTTGGTATGATCCGACAATGTAATTTGTAATAGGAAAACCTACCAGAAGCTAACAACCTAATTTTAGTTGAACGGATGTTGTTCAGTCGAAGGCAACAATGTAAGAAGACGTTCGGGATTGACATAAACAACTCCAATGATAGAGGCCGTGTCTGCGGACAGGAGTGACGTATTAGCGATAGGTAGAGATGTGTATACGTCAAGAGTCAATTGCGGTCGGGAAGAACCGAAATGTCCAGTTAGTATTTGTCAGACCTCGACCCTGACCGGTCATGAGAACTTACTCGCTTCCTCAACATCCCACTTGTATTTTCTTTTCACCCTACTTGTATTTTCCCTTACTCCCAACTTTCATCCAGCACCTCACAACTTGTATAAACATAGTTTAATGATATTATTCATAAATTAATCCGAGTTCCATTTTAAGGACCTCTGCCTAAGATATCGTAAGATATAACATGGACTTATCATAATACATGAAGAAGCGGAATAAATTGATCGATATCAAACACCGACGATGTGTGTTTAATCCCTTAATAATCAGACCTTCCGATATATGATGAGACATTGTTTGATTAAAGCTCCCAGACATCGAATCTTGGAGGTCTAATCCCTCAAAGTAATCAATATTGCAGAACAACATTTGCGCCCGTACTTCTTTAGCTTTCTGTTCTCCAAGTTCTTCCAACTTTCCATCAACTGCTTAGCTCGATATTTAGACCCCTATACCTCGCCGAACTCTGACCAAGTTGCGCAAAATTGTTTCATCAACAGTCCAAAACAACGGGGTCCATAAGCGTTCCACCCTCACAACTTAGGTTGTTCCAGCCATATCTCCGCAACCAGGGTCATCCATTCTTCCTCCTCACGAGCCATGGTCATCAAGCCTTACTTTCCCCAAGCTAGGGTCCTCCAGCCTTCCTTCCTTTAACCAGGATCCTTCAGTCTTTTTTCCCCAGCCAGGGTCATCATGTCTTCATTCCTCCAAATCAGAGTCCCCAGACTTCTCCCGACCAGCCAGGGTCCTCCAGCCTTCTTTTCTCTAATCAGGGTACTCCAGCCTTCCTCCCCTCAACCAAGGGAATGCAGCTGTTGTTCTAACCAAAACCCGGAATCGCTTACAATCCGGACAAGAACTTCTCAGTAACTGTCTTGAGGTAGGAGGCCCCGAGAAGATGGCCAGGTCCCTGGCTTGGAATATCAGTTCTGGGCAAATGTGGGGAACCATCTATTGTCGAGGAATTGGAACTCATGGCAAAGCAACAATGGGAGTTAGTGCATGGTCAAAATTAACAATTGGGTTGGAGGCAATGGATTGGAAGGACAAAGTTTCAAATCTGGAGATGGGTGGTTGACATTGAGTTGTTATAACATACTGTAGCTACGATGATGATTAGTTAAGTTTATAACTGTTAGATTGCACTACGGAACAACTAGCGGTTAAAATCACGATTTCGGTTTTTGTTCACAACTGGATCCCGTGGGGGAGGGGGAAGTACTGATGTCTCCACAAGTACTGTTTGTCAAAGCCTTTTCTGTTGGACAGTGCTTCTTCACTTGACATTGGACAAAGAATATTCGTAACGTTGTGCAGTGCATGATCTAAAATCGTAAACGAATTGTGTTACCCTGTCTTTCACTACGTAACATAAACAAATGGAATCGATGCTCGCCAGTTGGGGAATTGCAGATAGATACTGATTAGATTTGATTTGAGCCTCATTTCCACCAGAGCCTCAACGTGAGTCATAATAGGCTCCCCCGTAGGGCGCAGATAGATACTGAGGGGCATTATGGATCAAAACGTTCCCGCTTCATGCTGGGTTGATTTTTAACGTGCACAGTGGTTCACACGCACTGCAGACGCTGCACAGTGGTTCACGCGCGCTGCAGACGCTGCACAGCAGTTCACACGCTCTGCAGACGTGCACAGCGGTCCACACGCTCTGCAGACGCTGCACAGCGGTTTACACGCTCTGCAGACATGCACAGCGGTTCACACGCTCTGCGGACGCTGCACAGCGGTTCACACGCTCAGCAGACGTGCACAGCAGTTCAAACGCTATGCAGACGGGCACAGCGGTTCACACGCTCTGCAGATGTGCACAGCGGTTCACATGCTCTGCAGACGCTGCACAGCGGTTCACACGCTCTGCAAATGTGCACAGCGGTTCACATGCTCTGCAGACGCTGCACAGCGGTTCACACGCTCTGCAGACGTGCACAGTGGTTCACACGCTTTGCAGACGCTGCACAGCGGTTCACGCGCTCTGCGGACGTGCACATCGGTTCACACGCAATGCAGACGTGCATAGCGGTTCACACGCTCTGCAGACGCTGCACACCGGTTCACACGCTCTGCAGACGCTGCACAGTGGTTCACACGCTCTGCGGACGCTGCAAAGTGGTTCACACGCTCTGCAGACGTGCACAGCGGTTCACACGCTCTGCAGACGTGCACAGCAGTTCACACGCTCTGCAGACGCTGCACTGGAAAACTCCTCTCTCCCCAGGTAATGCTTCGTACATGCGCTAACAGACAATACAACCAAATTGGGTGCAACCGACCGGAATATTCCTCTTCTGGTGCAGTGGACGCGTCAACCAATTCTAATTACCACTGTGTTTGCTGGTACCATTTACTTACTAGGTTGTTCGCACATCATTATTCGTTCAACATCCTCAAACAAAATCTCCCGAATTATCTCTCATCAGGCATAATTAAAACAATGATCAGGCATCAACCTTTTCTGTCCGACATGCCTTTAGGTCACTTTATTTGGACGGAGCTACAACAAGGGCTGAAGGGGATCATTTACCTGATAGAAAAAAATCGAAATACATTTTTTCTTTATCATCTGCTTTACTTTTTTACCGCGTATATAAATTTTTGAGACCAGCGCTCATCATTTTTGAGACATGTGCTCATCATTTTTGAGACATGTGCTCATCATTTTTGAGACCTGCGCTCATCAAATATAAATAAATTAATGAAATCTACCAATTACCGTACCATTTTTAAGTTGCAATCGCCATCATGAAAGGTAACATTATTCTCTATTCTTCTCTTGGAGAACTCCGTCCATCTGAGTTTTGTACTCCCCCACTGAATAATACTGATTGTCGTCCATATATGTATGTAGGTATGTACGCGTATATGTGTGTATTTGTATGCGTACACGTATATGTATTTGTATATATATGTACATGCACGTATATGTATTTTACTATGAATATATAGGTGTTGGTATTTGTTTAATAGTATATTGTGTATTCCATTCGGTTCCATGAAGCTAGGGCAAGCCAGCCGCCTACTAGAGATGAGCTGTGATGTATTCATTAATTTTGGATTCATCAATCCCATGCCCATGAGTTTCTCACTTAAAAATATAGCATATATTGTGAAAACTGTTTTGCAACACGAAGTAGCTACAAATCGGCCGTCGACAGGAGATGTGCTGTCCCAAATTCATTTTCATTCCTCGCATCGCTGATTCAAATACGGCATTTAAAAAAATAAGTTCGATGTGTTAGACCTAAGTATTGAAAACTCATTGCTTGAAGATGGATATAAAAGATTTAATATTAATAATCATTGTTTGAGACCTGTTCTCATCGTAAATTGCTACGGGAAATTTAATTTTTTTTTAATCACATGTTCATTTTATGTAGAGACACAAAAATATTTATTCCAAATTTTGAAAGTCGATAAAGGAGAATAAGCATGTTTTTTTTTAAATAAAGTATAATGAACTTTGACGAAATTCGATAATTTGTCTCAGTTAAAGATGAGCACAATAATCACAAACAAAATGAGCCCTCTCCCAGGTTTCTACGGTGGATACTAATCTTCAGAAAGTGTATATCCAACTCATCAGAAGACCCCTTAATCTCTACCAACAAAACTTCTGCCGCCCACGAGGCAGCGTGCATGAGTCAGGCGGGCTCTCCTCATCGAGAGGGCCTGCATGAGTTAGGCGGGCTGTTCCTATTGAGAGGGTTCGCATGAGTCAGGCGGGCTCCCCCCATCGAGGGGGCCTGCATGAGTCAGGCGGACTCCCCCAGTTCTTAGGGCCTGCCGACGTCTGAGGTCCCGGCGTCAGTGGAAGTCCCATAACACACCCTGTTTCCTATCATCACATGTGAGATGACACCGCGTGCGTCGTCTCTGCGGTGTTAACATGTACCCATCTTGTGCGCTGCTGGGGCCTCTAGCCCACCAACACTCTCCAGGCACCAGAGAAACGACAAATGAGGTCATCCCTAGACGCATCTAGTTGGTGCGATGCCGTTTGGCAGTGCAACATTAACACACTGATAGAAACAGTGTTCCGGTGTCCTCAGTAACAGAATGGCAATGTTTGAACTGCCTCCCAGCCTGCAAAGTCATTACAGATAACCTCACTTACTCTTCACCCCACCAACCATAAGAAGGTTACCACTCCCTTTCCCCCCCCTCCGTACGCGTGTAAACGTGATGGTATCGAGAAATATGTGCTGTGCAGTAGACACGGTTTCCTTTGCTGCAGGTAGAAACTAGGTCTAAACCACAACAAAAGCAAAAAATGATGGATTTTTTGTTGTTAAGACTATGCAACACTGTCTTATTACATCAAGATGCGTGACTATAACGAATCATGGCACTCTAGTAACCGTAATGCGAGAGGTCACCGTGGAGGGATGAAACCCCCTTTCAGGAGGATCAAGAGACAGTCTGGGGAGGGGAACAATGGCGACTATTATAAGCGATGCCCCCCCCAGGGTAGAGTCACCATGGGCGATTGGGATGGGGTCACAATAGACGGTCAAGATGGAGTCACAATGGGTGGTCAGGACCGGATCACAATAAGCGGTCAGGACAGGGTCACAGTGGTCGGTCGGTATAGAGTTACAATACGCGGCCAAGACAGGGTCACAATTGGCGGTCAGGACAGGGTCAAAACTGGCGGTAAGAGAAATCTATCACTAAATACTCTTGTACGTCACGACCTCCTTTTAGCCAAGAAGACACGTCTTCGTGTTAAGGGAGGAGATGTGACACCCCTTGTGTTGCAGTTGTGCCAAGTGACTATTTCCGAGAGCATTTCAGACAATTCCTAACGAAATCCAAAGCAAAGTCTGTGAACGTGTTCAAAACTTCCAGCCTCCCTTCACAAACTGGTTCAATAAATGTCACTGTCCAAAATCAGTGCAGAGGCCATTTGCATGGATTCTTTTCTGCAATCTTTTGTGTATTGATCCAACCGAATCATTATGCCCTGGCTTCTGGGGAACTAAAATGCCAAAAAAGTCCAATTTTGTTTGAAATATTTTGCTCGTCCTATTTCAATTAGCAGCTTCCGCTCATTAGCCGACGCTCCTTTCGCTGTGTCAATAGACAAAACCCTCGCCACTGCCAGGACTCGACGAGTGCAGGCTGCCAGGCTTAACAGAACATCGTCACTGCCAGACATCCGATGAATGCAGGTTGACTTTCCCTCGTCACTGCCAGGACTCGACGAGTGCAGACTGCCAGGCTTAACAAAATATTGTCACTGCCAGGCATCCGATGAATGCAGGTTGACTTGCTTAACGAAGCCCTCGACACTGCCAGGACTCGATGAGTGCCCCGCACGAACTATGGTTGTCAGACCTAATTAGGCAAAGGAACTCATAAGTTACCCATTTCTTGGTCGACAGGGTAGGATTTTAAAGGGTTACCAATTGTTCATCTGCGCTACAGGAATAGTGTTCAAACTCGCATAACCCCAAGGTCGTTAGGATCAAACTATATGAGTTTCCTTCCCGTAAGCGCTAAATGTTTATTAATGGAAGTTGGAGGATGCCGCGGACTCAGCTACAAAACGTAGGTGCTTCTTTCTTATCACTAAGACTGTCTCTGACCCTGGTTGATGAACGTAGGCGCTTTTTTCTCATCACCAAGACGGTCTCTGACCCTGGTTGATGAACTTAGGCGCTTTTTTCTCATCACCAAGACTGTCTCTGACCCTGGTTGATGAACGTAGGCGCTTCTTTCTTATCACCAAGACGGTCTCTGACCCTGATTGATGACCGTAGGCGCTCCTTTCTTATCACCAAGACGGTATCTGACCCTGGTTGATGATTGTAGGCGCTTCTTTCTCATCACCAAGACGGTCTCTGACCCTGGTTGATGAACGTACGCGCTTTTTTCTCATCACCAAGACTGTCTCTGACCCTGGTTGCTGAACGTAGGCGCTTCTTTCTTATCACCAAAACGGTCTCCGACCCTGGTTGATGAACGTAGGCACTTCTTTCTCATCATCAAGACTGTCTCTGACCCTGGTTGATGAACGTAGGTGCTTTTTTTCATAACTAGGACGGTTTTTGACCCTGGTTGATGAACGTAGGCGCTTCTTTCTTATCACCAAGACGGTCTCTGACCGTGGTTGATGAACGTAGGCCCTTCTTTCTTATCACCAAGACGGTCTCTGATCCTGGATAATGAACGTAGGCCCTTCTTTCTTATCACCAAGACGGTATCTGACCCTGGCTGATGAACGTAGGCGCTTCTCTCTCATCACCAGGACCGTTTTTGACCCTGGTTGATGAACGTAGGCGCTTCTTCCTTATCACCATGATGGTCTCTGACCCTGGTTGATGAACGTAGGCGCTTCTTTCTCATCACCAAGACGGTCTCTGACCCTGGTTGATGAACGTAGGCGCTTCTTTCTCATCACCAAGACGGTCTCTGACCCTGGTTGAAGAGAGCCACATTAGAGTGCGCTCACTTACGTCATCACCAACTTTTTCAACAATCACAACCACGAATAGCTTTAACGAAATCAGATGTACGGTAGCGAAAGAAAGTTTGCGAATGATTAAAAAATAACAGAAATCCTCAATGATCCGTTTCCGTTCTACATTTGAATTCGTTGGAAATTGAATTGATATTATTCATAAAGATTTTATAGCGTAAGAAATTTTAATTTGATAAAAAATTCCACGTAGGAAAAGTCCGGTTTGATTTTTGGGTTGTAGACTAACTCGACATTTCCAGCATGGGAATTCATTTCCTTGCAATCTGTTACGGTAAAATAACTGAGCAAAGCTTATTACGGATAATATCAATAAAATTTCCGAAGAGTTCAAATATCGAACAGAAAATGATAGTTGAAGAATTTTTTTAACCTTCATTCATGAACGAATTTTTTTTTTTTGCTACCACACATCATCAAAACTTTGGTTTCATAACGTACCAAAGAGTTAGCACCTAACTTTCTAATGTCACACTGAATATACAGCAAACTTATTTATGCTGGTAAGTAACATCCTAATGTAGGTTTGGTATAAAATAATATCCTACTTATTTTGCATAATATAAAATTCTGCCTCAAAACGCAGAGAACAATCAATGGTCTAGGCCGTGGTACACTCGTGGTACACTCGATGGTCTAGGCCGTGGTACACTCGTGGTACACTCGATGGTCTAGGCCGCGGTACACTCGTGGTACACTCGATGGTCTAGGCCGTGGTACACTCGTGGTACACTCGATGGTATAGGCCGTGGTACACTCGTGGTACAATCGATGGTCTAGGCCGTGGTACACTCGTGGTACACTCGATGGTCTAGGCTGTTTTTTACTCGTGGTACAATCGATGGTCTAGGCCGTGGTACACTCGTGGTACACTCGATGGTCTAGGCCGTGGTACACTCGTGGTACAATCGATGGTCTAGGCCGTGGTACACTCGTGGTACACTCGATGGTCTAGGCCGTGGCACACTCGTGGTACACTCGATGGTCTAGGCCGTGGTACACTCGTATTCGTATTTGGGGCGTGCGGAATTGGCTTAGCGAAGAGCATACTTTGTAATGTCGAAATATTTTCATTAGGTTGCCATAAACCAGCGAATAATCCTCTACTTAACGTACATTTCGTTATTTTATCATAAGTGTTTCGTAATGCCTAGACGCACTTCTAGTTGATCACAGCCTGTCGCATGAGGTCACAGCTTGACGCTAAGGAGGACAGCTTGCTCCTGGTTCCTCCATACCGCAGGCGCTCATGAACGCATTTGAACTGGGAAGCAGCGCCAACCTCGTCATGGACCCCGACATCAGTGGGCACTCAAACGCTGTGATTCAGAGGCTGGTATTGCGCGATGTAACTACTAACAGGTTTTTTCCTCCATCTCTCATCAAAGCTCATTTTGAGGATGAAATTAGTTTTCATGTGAAAATAAACTCAATTTTTTCCTGTTTTCAAATAAAAAATAGTAAAATTTGTGTTAAATAAATATATATCCTTCAGGTACAATGTCAGCCTCTCGTACTTCCGTGGCACCTATAAGGTAGACGTTACGCCCCAACTACCGACGAACTTCTCTACATAACTTATATCTGCCCGCTTATTCGCCAGTGCCGAAGTTGTGGCAGAGTTTTTGCTCTGTTTTGCAGTCCCGAGTTGACTAATTTGGAGGAGCAAAACACCGTCCAGACTCTGCCTCGCGACACCACCAACGATTACCAACTTTGCGGGCGTCGCCAGACTTGGAAAAATGAACACAAGTTCCTGGCGATATTGCGAGCGTAGACTCCGAATGAGTTGGCAACTCCAATCAAAATAGTGGGAAATTTATAGTCCTGTGTACTCCCACGCACCCTAGCGGGGAAAGTTTGCAACAGAGGACTAATTTGTTCTACGAGCGGTGTGAAGGACCGACATAATGGTTCTGACCGACAGATAAATAAGTATTGTTCAATAACAATGAACGGGAGCGGAAATTTTTCTTCATAGGGCTGGATTGGGAAGTGCCAGCAATATAAAATTCACAAAAAGGGGATGTGATTGTCTCCCACGACCCATCTGTATATTCCCCGCAAGGCCTCCCTCCACCCACTTCCTCCTCTCTCTCAACCCTCTCCCCTTCCGGGTTTGCTGAAATAAACCGCGATTTACAATTCACGGGGAGCAACAAAAGATATTGTAAAACACAACGTCAAACTTCAAAAAATACCTCGGCAAAAATCAGAACTTGTAAAGATGGTCCCTGTTGAGGGCTGAAGGAATTAGTACTCCACAGTGCCGTCATGCTGTCGAGGGCTGAAGGAATTAGTACTCCACAGTGCCTTCATGCTGTTGAGGGCTAAAGGAAATAGTACTCCACAGTGCCGTCATGCTGTTGAGGGCTGA
>SDVV010034278.1:0-11193 GCA_016164225.1 Gammarus roeselii
AACAAAAAAAATAAACAAATAAATTCCAGAACAGCACACTGTACAACAAAGAAGCAACACATCAGGACAGGCACAAACACACACACACACACAAACACAAACACGCACCACAACCCACCACTCTAGCGCCACAGCAAAAAGCAGACAAATCCAAAGCCAGGACGCCAACACGCTGCAGAAGAACCCCAAACTAAACAAACTCAAACATAGTATCACCCAAAAACTCCGCAAGCGACCTCTTGAATTCAGCCAGAGAATCTGACTCCACCACAGAACTCGGGAGGCTGTTCCACAACTGAACACATCGTGCTCCAAAGAACCTCCTCTTGATGTCCGTATTACAAGCCGGCATCAAAAGCTTATAGGGATAGCCCTGAGTTCTTGCATCAGGAGCTCTCCGAAAAATACCCCCAAAGTCGACGCCACCATCCAACCTGCAGATGATCCTCCAGTATTTAATAAGGTTCGCCCTGAGAAACCTTCCTTTTATAGAAAATAAGCCAAGTTGCTTCAGTCTGGAAAAGTAATCCAACTTAGCAAGACCATCCACATTTCTTGTCCATCTCCTCTGCACAGACTCAAGCAATCTCAAATCCCCAAGGAAACCCACATTCCACACTGACGAACAATAATCCATGAGAGGTCTGATGTGCAATTTCATCACATGAAGAAATTGAGCGTCATGTCGAGTGAAAAACGTTTACCAACTATTTTGAATGCATTGTTCCTAGTCACTCCGTTCGTTCTATCTAGAGTGAAAAGGTTTGCTTGGTCAAGGTTTTCTTTACCCTAAATAATCTTCCATACTCCGATCATGTCGCGCTCTGACTCAACGTTTCTCTACCAAATATAGTTTGAGTTCACGTAGCCTGTCTTTGTAAGATTTATTAGGTAGCAAAGGGATGAGTTTGGTTGCTCTACCTTGCACTTTCTTTAATTTAATAATGTCTTTTCTAAGATATGGAGACCTAAATTGAACAGAATACTAGAGATGTGGTCTTACAAATGCCTTGTATAATTTCAGCATACTATGTGGGTTTTTGTATGAGATAGTGTGGGATATCATACCAAGCATTTTGTTGCCTTTCTGAGCAGCATCATTACATTGCTTGCTATTTTTTAATTCGTTACTAATGATGACTCATGAATCTCTCTCTTTGGTTCCTTACCTTTGCTTCTTACCTTAGCAGCCCCTAAGGGCCCAGCATACCCGATCGTCAGGTGCACTGAGTCAGGAGAAGCCAGCACAGCCATGCTCACCAGCACCTACAAGGACTCCGCAGAACAACAAACGGGAAGATGCTGGAAGGGATGCGCACCATCGGCTTTCAGTAAACATACCCAAATCCACCCATATGAAAACACCAAGCACAACTACAACCCAGCAAAAAAAAAAATGAAAGTAAAGAAATACATACATATGCATACACATATAGTAAATATATACAAATATAAAGAACAAAAAAAAACAGGACATAACAAATCACACCACAAACTCACCAACATGACCGGAAACACAACAAGCCCCTAACACTCAAACAACCTATTCCCCAAAAACTCATCCAATCCCGCCCTGGAAGCAGAAATGGTCGATAAATCAACAACAGCAGCAGGCAGCTCATTCCCGTTACTTAATGCAGCGAACATTAAAATAAACTATCTGCCACATCCACAGAGCAGCAAGGCACCAACAGTTTGTACTGATGTCCCTGTGTCCTAACATCCAGCGACCTTTGGAATAGAAATGGACAAATAGAAACCCTCCGTGTTACAGCACAGAATTCTCCAATACTTCAGAGGTCACTTCTCAGCACCCCACCCTTGATAAAGAACAAATTCAGAGCCATCAGCCTGTCATGGTAGGACTCCTAAGACAGACCATGCACCTGTTTGGTCCGCCTCCTCTGAACTGACTCAAGCAACTTCTCATCCTGGACATACCCAAGGTTCCATACACTGGAGCAGTAATCAAGAATGGGCCTGACATGTGCCACTAAGAGTGTGACCATAAAATTTGGGCTTCTGTTTAATGTCGACCTGAGCAAATCACTACAAAGACCAGCAGCAGCTCGTCTCACAATTTCTCTGACATGGCCATGGAAATCAAGACCCATATCCACATGAACTTCCAAATTGCATTGAACTTGGACACACTCCAAACGAGTCCCTCCAAGAGTGTAATAAACAGCCTCTACACCGGGATCAGTCCATCCTGCAAAACGTCTTCTAAAACGTTAAACAACACACTGGCTATTGTTCAATGACGCATTTCATGAGGATGCAGTCGGGAAGACTTTGTCCAGGTCTCCCTGCAAAGGTGACACACCACCAACATATTGCTTACTATTCACTCCATCAACGCCAGCACGCATAATTCAAGAATAAAGGAAAACATCAATCCACCTAAACACAATCTCAGAAACTATAAGAGCCTGCAGCTTCAGAAGCAAACTATGATGGGAAACATCAAATGCTCATGAAAAATCAGGCATGGCCATATCTACAACCATGTCGGCATCAACAGACTCAACTACATCCAAATAGACCAGCAACATTTGATCCTCTGTTGATCTAGCCTTTCGGAATCCAAACTGTCTGGAAGAAAGGAGCTGGTAAAACTCTAAATAGTCTACCAGCTCAGCAGCAACAATCCTCTCCATCGACTTGAAACAAACAGAAGTAAGACTAGACGATAGTTAAGGGGATCATTTATAGATTTAATTTTAAAAATTTGAATAATTAAAGAACTCTTCCATGCATCAGGGAGCACTCCACTCTGAAGAGAAAGGTTAAAAATTATAAAGGGAGGCTGTGTCAGGTGCACAGCACACTCCCCCAGCAACTTTGGGTGAAATCCATCTATGCCCATTTCCGAACTAACAATAAGCCCCGACGGAACGTCAAGGATATTATGAGACCTTATGGCAAACTCGCTCATTTCACCATCAAACAACTGGAAAGGAGCAGGATTAAGAGGAACATCCTCTCTGTATACGCCAGAGAAGGCAGACAACAAGAGCTCAGTTATCTCCAGCAGATTGTAAACCCGCTGTCCACCTGCATCACGAAGTGGTCCAACACCAAGACGACCCTTCTTCTTCCTTCACATGTAAGCATGGAACGGCTTTGGAGAGTCACTATACCGCTGCTAAGGTATTCCTCATACTGAAATCGGCTGAACAAAACATGTTTTCGAAACAGACAGTCGAGATCAAGAAAGATAGCGAGTGACTTCAAAGTATTTTGGTCATTTATGCCAAACCTCTTTCTTGAAATCTTGTACTCGTTCCACGCATTTGTTCTCCTCACCTTCAGCTGATGAGGAGGCCTGACAGACCATGGCACCAGTCTCTCTAGCAAAAGGAACATTTAATTCTATCAGTCTCCTCGGTATAGTGAGGAACTCATTATATGTCTCACAAACACCAAGGTAGACAAATTCAAGAGGCCAATCTATTTTCGACAATACATCGGAGATAGCGCTGTAGTTATCCCGGTGCCAATAATACCTCCGAGCTTGTTGTCTTGCACCATCAGGCTCCCATACGTTTGCGAACAAATAATCGCAAATGACAGGCGAGTGAGAACACCTGATAGGAGTGTGTTTCTGCTGAGAAGAATGAGTTTCTTTCCGGACATTGAATACTCGGGCTTGAGGTTAAGAGGACCTATGTGCATAACTTTACATTTGTCTACATTAAATTTCATTTGCCACTTTTCTGACAAATCAACAGTTCTGTTCAAGTCTAGTTGGATCTGCTGACACTCTGGTTTGGTTTACACTTTTCCTCCTATCTCAGTGTCGTCTGCAAACTTGCTAATGTTTGACAGTATGTTACTATCGAGGTTGTTAACGAATATTATAATGAGAACTGTACCTAACACGGATCCTTGAGTCACGCCGCTTGTAACATTACCCCAGGGGGAGGAAGCTCCGTTAAGTGTTGTCCTGAAGTCATGTTGCATGAAGGGTAGTAGGATATGAGCATTAATTTGGTTTAAAACCAGTCTCCAAATTTTTTGAGGGATTCGGAACAAGTAAAATATGTCCATAAAACTCAAACTATTGGGACATTGTTGAGTTACAGGATGGGTAAGATTTTCACTTGTTTCCATGTTTTAGGTAGCTATTGTAATGTGTAGAATGGCAAGGTTAATGATGTCTGAAAGTTGAAATGACGTGTGGACCAAGGTATTGAAGATGATTGTATGATCTTCCGTAAGAGCCTGTTGCTGATGGATTTTGGTCTGGCTGATGGTGGTTCTGGTCATGGCTGGTGGGAATGGGAGATCAATTGTCAATTTGTGTAACTGATAGAGCATCCTCCTCTTGTCTGAATGGTGTGTTACCTTATAACTGCTTGCATGGTGTTTGTTGAGCATATCTGTTTGTAATTGGCCTGATGGGGGGTGAGTGTTTGGTGGTAGGATTGCCTAATGTGTGTCTGTATGGTTTGTGTTTTTATTGTTGGAGCTCCTGATGAGTTTCCATACTTTTGATGGCAAGGTTTGGGAGTTGGTGTTTGCCAGCACATCCTGCCACAAGTTTGTCTGATGCTCACGAATGCCTGCATCTATTTCTGAATTAGGGGTTTGAATTTGTATGATTGTGTCATTGGCAGAAAGTGAATTACAGTGTTTATTTTGTTACTTAATTTTGCGCATTAAATACCCCTTCAAGCACTCTGGTGAAGGGTTTCATGGCTGTGTCAATAGATCTGTATTGAGTGATGTCAAAATCGTGTAGAGCTGTTTCGATTGATGCCCTGCATTTGTCCCATTCTTCCTTTCTAGTTACTAAAGTATGAGGAGGTTAGTTGTGGACTGGGGATTAGAGATGGTAATTTATGACTATTGAGTGAGGGTAAGAGGTCATATTTTGGTGGGCTGCCGAATGAGACGTCAGGAGAGATCTGTTGAGTGTTGAGGGTGTTGGGGTTGAAAGGTTTGCGAGTGGGTGTGTCTGTGAAGGTTGATGTGAAAAATGTATCTAATTGATCAATGAGAACATTTCTTCTCCAGTTAATTTTTTTGTGTGGTGAGCTAGAAGATATGGAGTGTGTTGAAGTCACCCAGAGAAAGAAGGGATGTATATATTTGCTAAGAAGGTAGCTGTTCTTAGCAATTTTGACTTGCTTTCATTTGATTGGTCTGCAGACATATCTAATAATTATATTTCTCCTATTGTTCTCCAGTTTCTTTATTGCTTTGCTTCTCTTGGACTCACCCACTGGGTGAGGGAAAGTACATTAGTTTATTCAGGCAACATTCTTGATCTGGTGCTGACTACAGACAAGGATCGGGTGGCTTCTGCAGCAAGGGGTCCTTTTCCAGGGTGCCATCATGTTCCTCTTCTGAAGAAGTATGTTTGTCAGATGGATGTTTCAGTTGATCCAGTTGTGGAAACTGTCCTGTGATCATGTGGAGATTACAGAGAGACTATATAAGAGATGTTGACTGTCATTGCAAGTTCTTCTTGGATTTTAGTTTGTCTATTTACATGCTGACAGATTTGCTTCAATTTGCTGACAGGCAGGATGGAGAGGTGCTGGAGTCCTTGTGGAGATTTAGCTGACTCAATTTTGAGTACATAAATATTTTACGTCACAGCCGACATTGGTATGAGCAGGTATTTGTCAATAACTTCTCAGTTACTCCTAGGGGAATTATGAGTTGTCTGCTCATATCAGAACGAAGCAACAAGAGCTGTACTCCCGTTGGTCCTCTGAAACTTCCATGTGGTGAGGTTGTTACTGGTTGAAGAAACACGAATCAGCTGTTAGTGTTGTAAAAAAGGGCGAAAGCCCACCCAAGCTGTTCAAGAGGCAAGGTCATTGAGCTCGCTAAACCAACACCAACTCCGTGCGTCAACCCGGGGTTTGACCACTGGGACCAGGCTCCTACCTGGGCTAAAGAAAAAAAAAATTGGCACCTAGGGCATGCCATTCTCTGGCCCCTTACTGGCTTTTCCACCCTAAATGAAAATAGCCACCCAGACCCTGTATGTCCTCTGGGTTTAATTACGGGTTTGACAAGCGCTGAGCCGTGTCGGAGCACAGGTCACCACTTCCAGGCCACATCACAAACCTGGGCGACACCCACTCTGGGATCGTGGATGGCAGAGGACTAATCTTGCAGTCTCTCGCCTTTTTCACCGACTTGAGACGGTTCCTTAATAGCCAATCAGGCTGCTCAGAAGTGGGGTTACACGCTGAAGATGAACCTGCAGACAACGGGCCATAAGTTGGCCATTAAATGTATACTTGAACCTCCCCAAACCCTCAGCGTGCTACACCCCATCTCCAGTCCAGGCTTGGGAACATACAAGGGAGACACGCTAACAGTGTATTTTTTTATGGATTCTGATCTTGTCGGCCCTTCCCCACTCTAGTGTTTTCCTTGGAAGTTTGGTAAGATTGATGGATCGACCTCTGTTTGTCTATAGTGCTGTCACTGATACGGTAGATGATGGAATGATGGTTGATGTTGTATTCCTGAAGAATTCAAAGTGTATGGTCCGCCAGGCTGGTTGCAGGGTCCTCCAAGGAAGCTTTCCATTGTTTCTTACTTCAGCATACCCGATCGTTAGGTGCACCGAGCCAAGATAGGCCAGCACAGCCATGCGCGTCAGTACTCTCATGGATTCCGCAGAACAACAAACAAGAAAACGCGGGAAAGGATGCACATCGTTCGCTTTCAGAGAACATAACCAGCCACTTGTACACTAAGCCAAAGCTACCCATACACATACCTTCAGTCACTGATGAACATTCTATTTTAAACTTGGGCACAATACAAGCTTTTGATGGGGGAGATTGGAAGGCAGCATGCGAAGGTGTTCGAGTCTTTGTAGAGATTTTGTTGTTTCATTTTTGAGTACATACATTTTTTACATCACAGACAATGTTGGTATGAGCAAGAATTTTCCCAACAACTTCTCTGCTCCTAAAATGTTCCACATTTACATCAGAAGAAGGAAAAAGGGCTGTCCTTCTGTTGGTCCTTTGAAACTTCCATCTGGAGAGGTTGTTACTGGTCGATGAGAGATGAGTCAGCTGCCTATATTTGCGTGACAGAATGATTTCTCAGGTTCTAGAGGATCTAGACTCATCTTCTGCATCTGAACCGGATGGTATTCACCCCGGACACCATGTTCTTGGCAGGTGTCATTGCTCCTGTCCTTTTTTTTTGCAAAGTCATTGAGACTTGCACTTTTGCCAGAGGCATGGAAGAAAACGAATGTTGTTCCCATGTTCAAGTTGGATTCAATTGTAAACTCTCTTAATTATTAATCTTTGCATTTCACTTCTGTGTAATGGATTGTCTTTTCTGGAGGATTTGTGCATTTCATCTGGTAGCTATGCAGTTTGTGTTTAGAGTGGGCAGGAGCACTGAGGATCAACTTTTACTTACCTATGGTGTGGTTACTGATCGTATGGATAATGGAATGGGGATCAATGATATGTTGTGTTTCTGAACAACTGAAAGGGTTTGATTTTCTCCTTCATTTGGTTTTGTTGTCCAAACTAAGATGGGTGGGTATTTTTGTTGGATTGCTGGATTGGATTTGCAGTTTTCTGATCGGAAGACGAGCATATGTTTCTGTGGTGGGAGCTGTCAGTCACTTGCAGGAGGTGAGAAGTGAACTACCCCAGAGGTCTGTGTTGAGTCTGCTCTTATTTCTGATATACATTAATCATGTTGAAGTGGGTGTTGTTTGTTAGTGAAAGGCCTTTGCTGATGACTTCGTTCTTTAATAGAGTTTTTTTTTCCCAATGGATGCGCATGCAGTTTCCAGGGTGTGTCGTCTTTGCGAGGATCTGAATTTGGTGCAGTTTTAGTAGTGTGCATGCATTTCTTTCTACCTCTTGCATGAAGATTCTATAACATGCCCTCTGTATTCATTGTCTTGTTGAGTAACCACTCATTGTAGATTCACAAGGTCTATCACCCTGCACGGCAAGTGAGGCAGGTTTGGACCTGAATGGCTTCTCTTTTTATGCACGATTACATTGACGCGCAAACAGGGACTGTTGTTAGCCTGTTCATATGCAGTCAAACGTTTGGATAAAGTTGAACAAGCCTTTAAACAATTAGAAATCCGATGATGATCTAGGCTTGCTCTTGATGTGGCTGCTGTTCAACACTCCATTCTTGATGTAGCTAGCCACCCTTGATGCAGCTGTTTTGCCAGGACCAATGTTCAAATGAAGATTGATTATTTGGGAAGAGTTGTGTGAGCTGTAGTGTAGATTTGTCAATAGGTGAGATGTACTGTGACCTTTGTCCCTAAACTAGAGGTTTTCTGGGCAGAACTGTTCGGTAATGCAACACACTCCTAAAACAAATGTAGCAAACAAACTGTCGTAGGAAGGAAGTTGGAGTCTATGGTGGGTTACCAACGAGGATGTCTTCAATAGACGCCAAGCTAGGTGGGGAGCTATGTAATCATCTGCATGCATATCTTTCTACCTGTTGTATGTTGTTTGTGAAGCATGCCCTCAATATTCATCGTCTCGTTGGGTAACTGCTCATTGTAGATTTACACGGTCTGCCACCCTTCATGGGGAGTGAGGTAAGAGTGATCCGAATGGCTTCTGTTTTTATGCAACTTTACACAATCTGTGTCCCAGGCATGGACTCTCACTGAACATTGACAAATGTGTTTTAACAAGGGTCACCTTCAATTGGAGCAGCTAGATGATGGAATGGGTTATAATTTGAATTGTGACATAAAGCTTGTTGATTCATGCGGGACTTGGGAGTACTTGTTGACTCAAGGCTGTGGTTTCATCTCCTTGTGAAGCTTGTTTTAAAAAAGGCTTCAAATCAAGCTACCACTCTGCTTTGCTGTTCTGTTAATATACGTTATGCTCTCATGATGTCTCTGTTTATTAGCCAGGCTACTCATATAAGACCCATTTTGGACTATTGCTTGTGTGTGTTGAAGTCTGTTCAGAGATGGTGGACTAAGCAGATTGATGGGCTGAGTGGAAAGGACTGCGGGGCATGGCTCAGAGCCTGCAGTTGCTTCCATCAAAGGGATGTTGATATGTTTGCCTGGTGAAGTGCTGGAAGATTTCTCATTGATCTGAGGATTCAGGGTTGTCTGCTCTATTTGATAGAGCTTTGGCTAATGGTGCATATGGTCTTTCTTTCAAGCTGGTGGGTTCCTTGCTGTTGAACGGACTATTAGTGCAGATTTTTTTCATTCCTGCTACAGTCAAGTTTGGAAACAACTGCCGTCTGATATGGTGCAATGCAATTCCTCTCGTAGCTTCAAGAGGGCTATACTTGTGTAGTTAGGGTAGGCTGTATATGTTTTGTTAGACCGAATTGTGTGCAATTGATGACTGCCTTCTGTATCATGTATAGTTGATCAATTGAGCGTATTCCAACAAATGTCTTGCTGCACTCCTTGTTGTTCTTTTCAACTGCTGGCACGCTGTGGTATACTGCTTTCCATGCCTGCATGCCCTCTTGGTGGGGCTGTGGGAGGCTGCAAAGGTAAGAATGTAGGAAAACAAAATATACAATATCTTTGGAATTGGCCGATTCTCCACCAACACTGATAATGCAAAGAGAGCCGATACCTCCAATTCCAATAGATTCATTGTTACATTTCTAATGTTTAGCTATCAAACTAGAACATTTCTTAAAACACTATTTGTTACATTTAGTACACAGTACTAAGCACAGCTCCATTCTTAATCCACAACATCAACAAAACCGCTTTCTCAACTGAACCATTTCTACTTTTACAAGTTACACCATCTTGCTCTTTCCAATGTTTAATTGTTTATCTTAAAAGCTCTTTCTACATCATCTTCCATCCTTTGGACATTGTAGTTGCTTCTTCCTACAATTTTGAGGACAGCACCAGACAAGATTGTCTGCAAATGTCAACTTAAAAGTACCAAAATTTTAGCTGTGAGCATAGTACATAACATATGTTCCATAGAGCAAGTGTCTTCAGTCAAAATTGTATAGTGTTACTTGAATATGCATCAATAATGACATTTCTCCTAAACATAAAGCAAGCTGTTTTCTAATTTTGTTCATACTATTTGCAGGTGTTTCCTTTTTTTTGGACGGAAGCCAAGGAATGTTTGCTGATTGATGCTGTGAAGAAATATCCAGTGTTGTGGCATCCCCAAAAATCTATATTCAAGGATCTGTTACAAGAAGAGAAGAAGGCCATAACTGGTGTAACATATGTTATCAACAAATTTCATGCTGGGGCCACTCCAGAAGGCAAGTTCTCTCATTGATGTGCTGAAGCTGTTGTTTAGCTAGGGCTGGCTCTGAACAAAGGTAAGCCAGGAGTTGCTCTTCCTTTTGTGAAGTCTTTTTTGTCACTCATCTTTTCATTCCGTTCTTGTTGTTCTCCTCATGCATGCAGTTTCCTGTTGCACTCTGTACTGATTTCTAAATCTAATTTACTGCCGGCTCTTTTCTATCACCAATGAAGTTGAAGCATCATAACAAGCCAAGCAAGCCCTTGCCAACCAATGATATAAAGAACAGCTGGCAGGTAGCTTGGAAGAAGCTATGTTCAATTCAGTCTCTTCTACCATATTGAGGCAAGAAAGTTGCGCTTCTTCCTTTTAGTGGGTAATTTAAATTGTTTTGATTTGACCCTATTCCTGGATCTTTTAGATTGGACTATTGATCAGGCTGAATTTGAAATCCTCCTCTGTGGTGAGTTTAATTTTTCATTTATCAGATAACTGAAAAATTAAGCAGCTGCACCTGGTAGCAATATAATGTCAATCACAACTGTTATAATCTAAGCTAAAAAATTAATTGATATTTTGTATCTTGTTCTTTTGTGAATTTGTCAGGACATATAAAAAAAACTGAATGTGATCAAAAAGTCTATATTCTGACTCATTTTTAGAGAACACAAAAAATGGATAACTTGGCAGCAACATTAGGGCACTCAAGATTGCGTTCAACAAAACGAACCCCCCCGCCTCACAAACAAACAAACACCATGCTTGCGATCAGCGCCGTCAGTATCGCCCCTCACAACATCAAAACCCTCCAACGAAATGAAGGACGAAGGAACCGAAGCAGTGAGCCAAGTCTCGCGCACAGCAATAACATCCAAGGCGCAGGACCCGACCAAATCAACCAAGCAATACATCTTGTTCATGAGAGAATTTACATTCACCTGTCCAAACTTCAAAG
>SDVV010034279.1:0-11193 GCA_016164225.1 Gammarus roeselii
TGACATTAGACAGGCATTTGTCCGAGGGGAACACGTGGCTTCCATATTTTTCGACGTGGAAAAAGCATACTAAAGTACCTGGAAATCTGGCATTATGAAGGATATCCACCGCAAAGGGCTGAGAAGCCACTTACCACGCTACATTCACCAATTTTTGCAAAACCGCACCTTCAGGGTTAAGGTCGTCGACACCCTGTCACCATCCTATCCGCAAAAAATGGGTGCCCCCAAGGAAGCGTCCTCAGTGTCACTCTTTTATTACTCAAAATCGACCAGATAGCAGACATTCTCCCGGGCGATGGAAGATTGCTTTCATCACTATACGTGGACGACTTACAAATAAACTACAGGCACCCTAGCCTCATAACAATTCAACAGGAACTCCAAAAATGTCTAAACCTAGTCGGGAACTGGACCTCCTTGTACGGATTCAAATTCTCGCCCTCCAAAACAAAAAGCATGCACTTTACTCATGTGCCCGGCTTACACTTAAAACCAGCCCTAACGCTGAACAACACTCCGCTAGTATACAAGGAATCAATAAAATTCTTCGGTCTTGTGTGGGACCCTAAACTCGCATGGCGACCTCATATTGCAGCCCTGAAGACACGCTGCAAAAAGGTAACCGGACTTATCCTCTCTGTAACATCCTTGAAATTCGGAGCCAATATGGACACCGGCATGACGTTATTCAGAACAATAATAAGCTCGCACATTGACTAAGGAGCAATTGTTTATGGTTCAGCAGCCAAAACCACCCTTGAAACTCTCCATCATCGTAAATAACGCCCTGCGTATCACAACCGGTGCGTTCCGTTCCACACCCATCGAATCCCTGAACTTGCTGGCTAACTAGCTTCCTCTTCCGCTCCGGAGAGAGAAACTCTCACTACAGTAATATTTCAAAACAAGGAGCTACATCAATAGCCCAGCACTCGTGGACATCACAAACATTCTTGATAAACGCCTCTTTTCGGCTAAGAAGAACATATGCCCACCCTTTTCTCTACGCGTGGACAACTTACTGACCTCGCTGAACATCAGACGCAAAGCAATCATGCCTTCATTCTCCTATTAAATTCTTCAAATCAACACACCAACGTGGATGATCAGCCCACCACTGGTCAACCTAAATTTGCAAACGTGCCCCAAAGCAACAACCCCAACCAACACGTACCGCCGAGAATTCTCCCCACTTCTTGATGAACAGTACTCTGAGCACCGCCATATATACACTGACGGCTCCAAAACATCAGACGGAGTAGGAGCTGCCGCCGTAGGCGAAGGGATCTTGCGTTCGGCCACCCTACCCCAAGAGGCCTCTGTATTCTCTGCAGAGCTGCACGCACTCGAATTGGCCATCTCCATTACAAAAAGGGACCGCCTCCCCAAATATTATATTTTCAGACAGTCTTAGTGATCTCACGCAGCTGAAAACTCTGCGCTTTGATCACCCTGCCCTTAAAAAAACTGAAACACGACCTATTCACGATGTCCGAGACGGGCCAAAGCGGTCGAGTTCATCTGGATCCCTTGTTTCATTACACTACCGAGACTGGTTCCCAGTCATCAACTCCCGTATAACATCACGATGGAACGACTCTTGGCAACAAAGAGGACAAAAAATGCTTGCAGTTAAACCATCCGTGGTAGAATGGGACGCCAGGTTTTCTGATGGGGGAGACAGTGTTCATTAACCGTCTATGCACGGTACGCACGTGGATAACCGACAATCTCCTAATGGATGTAGACATGGGACCGGACGCACCACCATGCCCCTGTTGCCACAAAGTGGCAATCTGTGTGAAACACTTACTTATGGATTGTTATGCACTCGCAGCAGCCCGACGAGCCTTCTTGAGCCCCCCGTGCAACCTACAACGCCTGCTCACAGAAACAGAACACCGAAAAAACTGATCGCTTTCGGAAAACACACCGGACTATATGAAGCAGTGTGAAATATACGAAGTGTGAATCGTCTTTGATCCTGAACTTGCTGTTCTCCCTGCGTATCAATTGTGAACTTTAATTTAACTTCGTGCACGAAACTGTGCAGAATCAACGGATCATCATGTCCTACGGGGGAGCACTCAGTGACTACACGTTGGAGCTACGGTGGAAAACAGAAGAAACTTCTACTACTACATCATTTCACCATGCCTTAATCATTTCCTATCATTTCGCCGTACCTTAGTCATTACTTATCATCTCCGTGTCTTGGTCATTACCTATCATTTCACCGTGTCTTGGTCATTACCTATCATTTCACCGTGTCTTAGTCATTACCTATCATTTCACCGTGTCTTAGTCATTACCTGTCATTTTCCCTTGTTAGTCATTATCTTCCGCTTCACCTCGTGTTCATCATCCCTGTCACTCCAGGTCCACCACGTTGTATTTTCCCCTCGTCATTCCCCCGAGTCGAAGCACCGGTTTGGCACTTCAGCCCATCTTCCCCTCCGTTGCGGCAGATGATTGGATGACGTGTGAGGCCACCAACTTGGGCGCCCTTAAAACTTGATGGGTTAATTTGACTCCGGGAGTGTTTCATTAAAGGCCATTAGTTTGGAACGCTGCTGGAGTACTGAACTGCCTGGGACTCCTCTTGTGCTCATGTGCACTCTGTTTCTCTCCTATAACTCTGCCTCGCCTGGCGTTGTCTGTCAGCTGTAGAATAAACATAACTAAACTAAAGTTGACCAAATCACGTTCCTCTTGAGAGGATTTGTTATAAGCATTCTTTTTTTATTCGTCTTTTGTAATACAAATACTATTTGAATTTATTTTGAATCAACATTTTTGCTATATCAGTTTTTTTCCTACGTTTTTTCATTTCTTTGTGTCGCTATCATGAAACTATTTAATTAGGTTCTACCGGTAAAATCTTCATGTCAATTGTGTACTGAATTTTTCGGCTGCCGATGATGCATGATAGAGAGCATCCCAAATGGGACGATAATCAAACAATAAATAATTTTTCTAATTCTCTTTCTTAAGAACATGAATCTCTCGTATAACGATATTTTGCCCTTTCTTGAAGACTACGTTGCTTCGAGGACGGGACATTAACTCGACCCTGGCTGGATCTGAGACTATACCTTGGGGACTTGCATTGTTATGGTGTGACAAATAGAATCGAAGGCACACAGAAATTAAATTACTTGACCTGCGATTTGTAACTTGCCTCGTGAAAGAGTTATTTCATAAGGAGACGCAGTTTCAATTGACTGATCTTCCGTTTATTAGTAAGGATTAATCATTAAACAATTGTTGTGATAACCGTTGACTAAATGTAATTAAATTTCAATGGTCAAGATAAATAAAACTGTTCTCATAATATTACGGAGACAGATGTAGACGCAAGGCCTAATCCTCAAGAAGGGGGTTGGCCGATGTCGAGACGCACCGCTCACAACTCTCATGCATTCCCATGCACACCAAATCTTACCCCGTTTGAGCTAAAGGTTCAGCCAGGACCCCGTAACACACACTTTTATCAAGAGAGAGGTCAGAGATCAGTGTCAACATCCAGGCTCGACGACTTACCTCAGTTTGTTCCTGCTGCGGCATAATTTTTGGACCCTTCCACGTCCATCCCGTCTCAACGAGCCACCTAGAGCCGGAAAGCGCACCAGGGTCGCATTCAAACTCCTTTATTCACAACCATTGTCTACCCACGCTTATCAGTTGCACGCTCGCTCGCGACTTCTACACTTGTGTCTCTCCTCCTGAACCCTTTCGACGCCATCCATAAAGCACAATTTTAGGCTTTCCTTAGAGCCTACGTCCTGCTTTCATCAATGTTCTCACCAACCTCTCATCCATCCCCATCATGTGTCCCAACCAACTCAGCACATGTGAATCTACAAATCAGTCTTCCAACATCCTCACCATCCCTGTTCTATTTGAACAATGTCGTTATTGATCAAATTCCTCAATTTCACTTCGGCAATGCCTCTCAAACATTTAATCTCGAAAACATGCAACTTTTTTCCTCAAAATTCTCGCACATCCACCTACCACACTTAAAATCCGGGTCCCTCTTTGATCTCCTCACCACACGTTTCACCTCTTCTCTCGATAGTTGTCACAGGCCACCACCGGCCTCGGACTTTTCACAAGCCCTTCTATTTGCAACGCCATTTAAACCCCATTGCCCCACCACTCGCAACCATTCGTCTACACACAGCCCAAACCACAAATAATTACCGAATATCTCAACAACGCATAGCTTAACGTCTCCCATTTTTTCTCAACATTCCCTAGACATTGCCTTCTCACATTGTTGCATTCCTTGTTAAGTGTATGCTGGAACTCTTGAAACTCTGCTGGTCACATCCAGTCCACTCCATCCACTACCTCTTTCTTTTCCCACTCTTTTAGTCCATTTCTACCTGTGCTTCACTCTAAATCTTCTTTCACTAGCATTTGATCAGACAATCCTCCATAAAGGGATGTCCTGTAGAGGACATCCCTTTCCGCTCTTCAACACTACTAGCCAACCGATCAATGAAAAACAAAACTACATCTTCTCGTGCCAAACCTTCCTCCACGCGCAACTTCCTACAATTTACCATGTCATCCCCACTTGCACCCCTACCATTCAACTTCGTCTTACTCGAAGCTAACACATTAAACTCCCTCCTCAGGAGATGCATGGGCCTCGTGGTCTCTCGTCTTGCATTTTATTGGGAGAAATTCACAGAGAAATGAATCCGCAGCCCTCCTCGCTCCGCCCTAATGTGTTCTTATGACACACAAGGGGTACAGTAGCAAGTATTCTGGGAGCCCAGCATTCGAGCTAAAAAATATTTGAACACACGCTCACTATCGTAACCGGACACGGTCATATTCGCTGACAATCTTTTAGCACTACGTACCCTAGAATAATACGTACGTTTGCCCACAGGTTAGAAACACGTACCATTGCCTCGCAGGTTAGACACATAACTCTGCTTCGCGGGTTAGAAATGCTCACCCCTAAGATAGGATAGGTAGGGTAGGTTCCAACAATTTGCTTGTAACCCTAAAATAACACGCACGCTTGCTCGAGAAGTTAGAAACACTTACATTTAATCAGCGGGTTAGAAACACATACATTTGCTCGACGGGTTAGAAACACGTACATTTGCCCGACGGGTTAGAAACACGTACCTCTGCTCCGCCGGTTAGAAAAACGTACCTCTGCTCCGTGTGCTAGAAACACGTAGTTTTCCCCGCGGGTTAGAAACACGCACCCTTAGGTTAGGTTGGGCATGGAAAGGTTCCATGATTTGCATGCATGTTAGCTGTTAAAGAATGGTACCTAAGTTTGGTCTGTGGAACAACTTGTGGCTGATTTGACAACTAGCGGATGTGAAAGTGGCTGCTCTGACTAAGGAATGATATGCATGTTCGCAGTTAAACAATGGTATGTCTAGGCATTTACTCCTGCATGATCCCTGTGCTATGGGGCAAATAATGCTGGCCATGTTTGTGTCGGACATTCGCCCTTGCCCATTTAATGAGTATGCATCCTGCGTTTGGAACACCGGATATGGAGGGACTGCAGGCCTCTTGAATCTATCCAGGAAAGATAAACCAGAAACAATGATGAACTTTCTGACATGGAATAGTGTTGCTGTTTGCTGAGCCTGTATCTGTGTTCTATACAGGAGCAGCTTTTGCTGGTAGATCTGAGGTCCGCAGTAGAGTGATGTTAGAGGATTTTTTTCTTCATAAATGTGACTTATTAAATTGCTATAAGGTCAGTTGCCTCGCAGCACATATTTTCTGATTGTTCAGTACAATCATCAGGCCGTGTATAGTTTTCATAGAATTTCTGTATATTTTTAATTATAAGTAAACTTATAATTGAAAGAGACGGAGTCGACCGGATTTGGTGAATCCTTGGGAAAGATATTTACTGCTTTCAAGTCGTTCATCTTGACAACTTTCTTTTTCTCCCTTCGAATACCATCTGGAACTATTTATATGCATCTCTGATTTCGTTTGTTTTTATTTTAGAGACGGAAAAAAGATCAACTCAAAAATAAAAAAAATTGTTTTTATTTCATAAAACCAATTTTGCGTCTCATCTCCGATGTATCGAAATTTCCATATTTCGACAAGCGGTTTGTCAATTTTCTGCCAGCGACAGTTGTAACAATGGGGTAGGTAGTTACATATTGCTTCCGCTCTGTATTTTCAGGGAGACCGACAACATCGATTCTAGAATCTGACATAATTTGAACTAATCATGATGCACTGCTTTCGATGATTATATTTCCTAAACCCATAAAGCGGGGAAACAGATCAAAGTAGTCTACGGTAAACAACACCAGTATTTCACTTACTTTTTGCCCATGCTACACTATTGAATTTTCTTCTTGTTTATTCATTCTAGCCTGTAACCTTCGACAGATTTTACTCGTTGTAATCAGTAACACTGAACGCAATTTTATAGATTGTTTGTGCTGTCAGGCACTGGTAATGGGGCCAGTCACAGAAAATTAAGACATTGAAACTATAGCTTCAAATCACCCCACTGTTACCTTGGTTGGTTGGCAACAGCTTACTGCTCTTTATTTGAAGAACGAGACATTTGATAAATTTTTATACGTGGACCGCCCTTTACTCCGTCGCAGTGGGCTTTTCAATGGCAAAGATCTGCGTATCACTTCTCACTGTAACGAAGCGGAGTCGTCCGTTGTCAACTGTTCATCTCTGGTGGAGTTGTGAAACATACTCTCAGCTGAAAAATAGGAGCCCTTTGCAGAACAGCCAGGTTCTTCTTACAATAACGCCTGCTAGCATTCTGGTCATTAATTGTTCTACATTAGTCTGTTACATTAAATTAGTTCTCTAGAACAATTTAAATGTGTTTTTCAGTTATAAATTACACAAATATGTAAAGTTGCTATTTTAACTGCAATTGAATAACACTAGGATACAATATCGTTGGAAAGCATTTCTCACTCGACATCACGTGCCATTTTTTCACGTATAGAGTTGTCGAAGAATGGAATAAACTTTCAGCGGAGGTTGTAAACAAATTTTCAAGTCATGTTTCGATAAATTTTCAAAATCGGTTATTTTTTTGATGTTTTGAAAACAGAAATGGCATATGAAGCTCTCTTAGACGTTCTACTTCAGAACCAGTCCTCTTGCTGAGTCAATTGGCCTGTTGTTGTCTTCTTACACGTGTAAACACTTGCAAGCGCCACTGGACTGTTCACATTTCCACGAGTAACCTTATTTTAATATCACACCCTTGGTACAGTGACTCTCTCGCCTCCTGTGTTTGCAGTGACTCGCTCGCCTCCTGTGTTTGCAGTGACTCTCTCGCCTCCTGTGTTTGCAGTGACTCTCTCGCCTCCTGTGTTTACAGTGACTCTCTCGCCTCCTGTGTTTACAGTGACTCTCTCGCCTCCTATGTTTACATTGACTCTCTCGCCTCCTGTGTTTACAGTGACTCTCTCGTCTCTTGTGTTGTTACCTCTTGTGTTTATGTAATTACGACGTCTTGTTTGCTCTATCGGGAAGTTAACCCCTTGCGGTGCTCTCTTTCCGCTCTCTAGTTTGTTAGCTGTTTTTTGTTCAGAGTGCAACGTCGGGGATAAAAATGTAATTGGCGACTTTCCCGCCGTAGCTAATTGGATTATAACAGACTTAGAGCCGCTATTGGATGTGATGCTAGTGACTGCCCTCTTGTAAAGGGCCGGCTGGCGCGATTATTTTTGCTGGTCACTTGCAGTAGATGGAGGAGGTCGAGTTTATGACTGTTCCCTCAGCCCGAAGGTGAGGGCTGCTAATTAGGAATCCCTGCAAGTTTTTCTTTAATATCGTCGTATTTGATTACGTGTCTGCGAACACCGCAACATTCTTGAACAATCAAGCATGGCCATGGAAGTGGGAGTTGACGAGCGCTTGTTCACTGACCGCCACACGCTGACGTTTTACTGCTCAAGTACTGAGACAATGTTCTGTATTGTTTTTTACGTCCCTAGAGAGAGAGTGATTTAGTGGCGTATTCCACCATGTGATAAGATCTGAAACCATCACCTTCACTCTCTGTTCCATGGCGCCAAGTGCAGAACAACAAGCTCATTTTTGCTGACGTACGATCTTGGGAGAAGTCCGTTGAAGTTTGTTAACAGTCGCAGGTCGAGTTGAACAGCCCAGCCCTATCGTCTCTGTATCCGTCGGGCCAATGACCTGCTCGTAATTTCAGGAGTGTCCGGTGCAGCAAATAATATTTGATATACTATTTAAACCGATTTTAAGGGTTGTATTTTTTGTGCGCGTGATTGTTAATTTGCCAGCCTGTATCTTGCTAAGAAAATTTTAACTATTTAATCTAAGAAAACTTTGAGATCTTCCTATTCATCGATCTCAATTAGGTTCCAATAAAAAAGGCTGTTGAAAATGAGAACTTTCTCCGTAAGAGATTGGATCAACGAGGCAGAGTTTTTGATTTGATCGGAATGCACCGCATTTCCTGTGCCAATTAAATGGGAATTATTGTTTAAAATTGAGCGCAAGCAGGGAAATATCGCAATCAACATCAGTGGAATAGTACTGTTACTATCATCAGTGGAATAGTAAAGCTGGCATCAGTACATCAGTCAAGCGGTCATCAGTAAAAGAGGCGGTTATCAGTGCATTATGGAAGCAGTCATCAGTACATTAGTCAAGCGGTCATCGGTTCATGAGTTTAACAGTCATCAGTACATTAGTTAAGCGGTCATAAGTAAAAGAGGCGGTTATCAGTGCATTATGTAAGCAGTCATCATTGTAGTAGTCAAGCAGTCATTAGTGCTATGTAAAGTGGTCATCTGTACAATAGCCACCCACCATCGTCTCGCCAATTCCTGATTTTACAGATGGCAGCTTGGCACCACCAGGACACTAGGCACAGTGGGTGCAATCGAATCAGATACCTCCATCCCGCTATTTCAGTGACTACACCCTGGTCACTTTTGTAAGCGTTCCTCTTTCAAATGTCCTGCGAACCGCGATGATGAGATTCCTCTATTCAATTACTGTAAAATCAGTTCTTCTGCTATCATGAGAGACTTTAATTATTTTCATCTAATATTAAATCATTGTAACCCTTTTTTGTTTCTGTACGTCTCTCAATGAGACTTCAGGCAATCATTTTGAATGAAAGCCGTGTGATCAAATGCCTGCTGCTGCCATGCAGCAAACCTTTTGCACTTCCACATGAAGGTATTTTCAAATATCTTCCGCCTTTAGAAAAAATTGCATGAGCGTAAGACATTATTGCTTGTTGCTAGGCGGTGCCATCCAGTCTGCGCCTGGAGCGCAATCTGTCTTCTTCCAGCTGGGCCAATTGTCTCCAGCTGAGGTGGTGTGCAAGAGTTCGATGTATCGCCCTCTTGATGCACTTTCTTACCACGCTCTGACTGTTTGTGGTCGGATTAAACGATGCTTGGAGACTTTGATTTAAATTAGCTTGTACCCACTGAGTGATCATTGAAGTAAACGGATATTTCCAATCAGTAATAATTACAAAAATCACTTCCCTAACATAAATAATGTCTCCAGTTTGTTGTAATCTATCAAAGTATCCGGACTTAGACTGTTCATTAGCATAAGTCGTCCAGGCAACGCTCGACGTTGATATTAGGGTAATTTGTATTATGTTAGGGTAGTATATATTTCACTTTCTGCGAGGATATTTACATATAAATGTATTGTTGGGGTTAGAATTATGTAACTGCTAAGGCTGCTCATTTCCTTTCAACCTATTGAGGTACAGTCTTGCTGTACGATTTCAATACTGATGCCATTGCTTAAAAGCACCAGTGCTGGTAACCGTGGCAATAGCTTCTGACCGTTAGTTCCGGGAACCTTTGTTCCCTTACCAGCCTCAATCCCTTCCCCTCGAACTTAAGGCCTTAAATCCGCCCCTCCAATTTATCCCTACCACTAATGGCCTGACAAATGGTCTTGGATGGCCCAAGCATCAAATTCTTTGCCGTTTAATAAGAGCTCTCTCCCAGTTCTGTTTCCCTGGCACATTTTTAAACGTATATTCCTACCCCTACGTAGCCTCAGTTACCTTTTTTATTCACGTCCTACACGAACTTGTGGCTGGTACCACTGCCTGCACTGTAATATGTTAAATTGGGTCCATATATGGTTCGACCATCTTCATCCAGGGTATTCTACATTGCGCCAAAGTATCGTTGGTGCCTTAACGACGTCTGCGATACTAGATCAAAGTTATCATTTTAGTTTGATATTTAGAGTCCTGTTCTTCGCTGTCTACTGCTATAGTGTTCCTGTGATGTCTCCACTGTCATGTGCTTTTTGTCTTCAGTTCCCGCTCACACCGTGCGCTATGAAGCCTCTCGCACTGTTCCCTACGCCACGCTTTGATATCGTCCCTGTGCTGCTTCTTCTTTATCATCTCTCGCGTCTTTTCTAAACGATGGTTGCCTCCACCGACTTCAATAAAATAAATATATCCGTTCACTCGTCGTTCTCCGTGTAAGTTATTCATTGGTTTTCTCCTTCCTCTCGCGCCTTATTCTTTATTGCCATTATTATTTCAAGACAACCCCTGTGGATCTACCTTCAGTCTCCCTTTCTTCTTCACGGTTTGTGCCCTTGCCTCTCCATCTGCTACTTCCTTCCCCAATGCATCATAACTGGATTTCCTTTTGAGGGGCGGGGGTGATTTTTAGCTGTGGAGCCTAAACCTGTGAAACCTGCGTTGACGATTTAATCAGTGGAGACAAAAAACTGGTACTGGAGAAAGATTGAGGTGAAAAGGGTTTGAGGGGGGGGGGGGGGCTGCTGGTGATAAGAAAAGGCGACGAAGGGAGGGGGAGGTAAGGGAGAGGGGGAGGCGGAGGCGTGGGGGAGGGCGGGGAGATAATACTGATGAATGGAGTCCCTGCAGCAGCTGGTGGAAGAGAAGTGTAATGATGAAGTGACGAGGTTAAATGTGCGGTTGAGATGTTTGAGTTACACACACGCACGCACGCACGCACGCACGCACGCACGCACGCACGCACACGCACACGCACGCGCACGCGCACGCGCACACACACACACACACACGCGCACACATGCGCACGCACATGCGCACACACATGCGCACACACATGCGCACACACATGCGCACACACATGCGCACACACATGCGCACACACATGCGCACACACATGCGCACACACATGC
>SDVV010034280.1:0-11193 GCA_016164225.1 Gammarus roeselii
ACAGAGCTAATACCTCTTCACTCGACTAACATAGCTAAACCTCTTCACTCGACTAACATAGCTAAACCTCTTCACTCGACTAACATAGCTAAACCTCTTCACTCGACTAACATAGCTAAACCTCTTCACTCGACTAACATAGCTAAACCTCTTCACTCGACTAACATAGCTAAACCTCTTCACTCGACTAACATATGGCTGTACCTCTGCTAGAAACTGCATGATAGAGTGTGATGTTGAAGCTGATTGGTTACTCCTGCCAATTATTTTGTATTGCTGCATAAATTTTGATTTACGTTAAACGAAGTGCGTAAGTGCGCAATACACAATACACAATTTAAAGAAAAAAAATGGCAAAACCTACGGTCAACTTGACAAAAATTGGGGTTGACTCATTTGTTTGGTTTTGAAAGAGGAAACGACGTAATAAATCATCGTTAAATCACTGCTGAATTTTTTTAACTATTTAACTAAACTCTACGACGAAGTAAGTTTTTGTGTATAACTTACAAATTTATTCAATACGAACCTTGATAAACTTGGCAGGATATAGGAACTACTTCAGCAACTGTATGCTATTCCAATAACTAAAAGCTATTCCAATGACTATGAGCTATTTCAATACCTATACGCTATTCTCATAACTATAAACTATTCCAATGACTATAAGCGCTTCCAATAACTATAAGCTATTAGGGTTTGAAATGCCTGCTAAGGAACTAGATTAAACTAATGATCAGGCAACATTTGTAAGTCAGTGTGTTAGCACAATAACCGTCATGATAGTACGATATCCATCATGATAGCACAATGATCAACCCGAAGCAGACTTGGAACATCCTTGGGAACATTGTGCCCCACAAGAAACCAAAAAAGTCTAATTATGAAAACCATACAGAAATAGCAGAATCATTCAATGAGTTTTTCACTAACGTTGGAAAGCACACATACGAAGAGGTAATGAACGAAGACAACAGAACTTCCTCGGTGGTTCACGAAACCCCGGTGACGCATAAGCCAACTCGGTTCACAATTCCATCTCATACCGACTCGTCTACCAATAAGAACCAAATGTGGACACCGAGCCCGGGAAGCAGATTGGAAATTGTTTCGGCTATTCATGCACTCAAAAATACAAATTCCTGTGGGAACGACGGTATAGCATTACAGTACCTCAAGGACGGTATAGCATTACAGTACCTCAAAACTGGAAACAAGCACTAATCAAAGCTTTCCATAAAAAAGGGGAGGTAAACGACCCTTCAAATCACAGACCCATAAGCCTCCTGCCAGTAACTTCGAAAATCGTCAACTCCTTGACTACTTAGAAGAGGCAAACCTGATCAATGACTGTCAGTATGCATACAGACGAAAGACCTCTACTGAAGACGCGCTACTGAAGATCTCCGAGCTCGTATACAAAGCTATAGACGAAAACAGTCTATCATTACTCGTGCTGCTGGATCTTTCAAAAGCATTGGACAGTGTAAATCACGACATTTTTCTGCAAAAACTTCAACAACTGAACATCCAAACACCCTGGTTCGGAAGCTATTTCAGGCATCGGTCACAGTCTGTCGTGTTAGATGGAAAGATGACCACTTCTCCAAGACCGGTAAATTTCGGCGTTCCACAAGGCTTCATTCTCGGACCGGCTCTTTTCCTTCTGTTTATCAACGACATAAACTGTGGAAACCCCTTCGACAACGCCAGAATGACATTATAAGCAGACGATGTTCAATTATTGTTCGTTAGATCAGCAAACGAATTAGAAAAGCTGAAGATGGATGCAGAAACAGCGCTGGCCCACATAATGGAGAGATCCCGAAAATTTTGAAGTTGATTGTATGGATGCAAAAATCCATCTTGACAACAGAGTCAAAAGTTTGGGAGTGTGGCTTGATCCCAATTTGATATTTAGACATCATGTTGATAAGCTCTGTTCTAAGCTGAATGGTACACTAATGTTTCTCAGTCAAACAAAAAAACAACTCTACTTCAAGTCCAGACTTATCGTAATCGATGCTCTGATTTTTTCACATTTGAACAACTACCCTACCATGTGGGGAAAGTGCACGAAAACATTACTCTCAGACATTCAACGAAGCATAAATTTCACCGCAAAAGTAGCTCACGATGGGAACTTTAGAACGAGCGATCACGTGACACCAATTTCAAAAAAACTCGGGTGGCTGAACATCCTGGAACGACTAGAGCTGAGCGAAGCAATACGAGTTTTTAAAATTCAGAACAAGCTTTCCTGTTCAAACGGTGTTGTGTTGACAACTCGGATCACGGCCCATCAACGATCAACACGGAACGAAAATAACATTGACACCGAGTTCAGAAGAACAGAGATTGGGGCCAAAGCTTTCACGATTTCAGGTCCAAAGACTTTCAACAAGCTGCCAGCTGACATTCGGAACTGCGCAACCGTATCTTCTTTCAAGCAGAAATGTACCACTCCACTACTTGCCCGCAGGCAGGGGCAGGCCGAGTCAAACAGTTGATGATTAACACGGAACTGGCAACATAATTCTATATTTTCCAGCTCGCTCAGAGCATCAACACTATCACCCTGTTGACACGACTCTGTTTCATTGGCGATAGCGGTAGACACAATGAGATTCATTATCACTTTTTTTGTATTTCCGCAAAGCGTGTAATTTAACATCACGTATAAAGACAGGAATCTCCTCGCACAGCGTTGCTTTGAATATGCCCTGCCCTGATCACACATGCAAGTATGACAAAACCGTTACAATTATGTATGGCAGATTCCTCGAACTCACACCCACACATAACCAGACAACCTTAAATGCTATGTGTCATCAGGATGGACCGCCTATTTATCATGTAATTTAAATATACTTGGCTATTTCTCCGGCTTCTTACCATGCTTCGGAAAAGGTGACACTCATGCTCAGTTAAAAGTTAGATGTTCGCTACCGGTCACTCACAAGTTCACTCACTCGGTTACACGATGTGATGAACGCCATAAGGTCCTGTCCCATCATCCTATGTATTTTAAATTTATTTTAAATTTGCGTACCCATCATCGAATGTACTTCAGATTTTTAGATCCATCCTCATGTGACTCTTAAATGTGTGTATATCTATGTAGAGACTTATGACGGTACAATAATATCATTCCATCTGTATATGAGCTCCCCAACTCACATAGGCCCATCCACACACCAAGACCCTGTGACACTTGTACTTGGCGGATGATATGAATAAAGACTGCCTACACGCAGTGATGGACTCTGTATTGTCACCTAATCCGACCTGATGGTCCCGCCTCTCAATACACGCACTCCAGACTGATTGCGCATTCCAAGGTCAAATAGCAACACCTAATCTCATAACGATAGCACAATAACCATCATGAATGCACAATAACCGTCACGATAGCACAATAACGGCCATGATGGCACAATATCCGTGTATTTGATGTTTGAGAGAATGTACCAACAATACCGTTGGGAGTCTTTTGTGAGTCAATAGCAATTGCATCTGCATCCAACGATGGAATCCCTATCAATTTATATCCGCCCCCCCACGATATTGCTGTACCTGCTAGTTCATATTAATCAATTCATACGTGATTGAGAAATTGCACCTCCACGAGAACGGGTTGTTTAGGGCAGTGCACTCCCTGTAGGATAACTCAAAACAACGACTTCTCCCTCTTTTGATTTTCATTTATGCATGTTTCATACGTGGGTAGACTGTATGTGCAGACCTCTTACATGGGATCCCCGTTTCGTACTCCTCATTGTTTTCCGGCTCCTTCTGCTGCCTCTCGGTGCGTTACGAGTTCTCCAGGTACGCCAGCGAGCTGAGGTTAAACTGCAGGACACTCTTTAGGCTGTTTGTCGTCAGTCTTGCTACTGTAACATTGTTTCTGATGTTACAACAAGACTAAACTGCGGTGTCCGAGAAGGAACTCGACTGTTCAATCTCTATTGTCACTTCTTCATAAACGAACCTTGACCATAACGTGTTGGGTATCCCTTACTAACCCTGTCATTAAACACAAGTAACTCGTTTAGAGTCACGATTGTGTTAATCAAATGGTTGAAGTAATCATCCTTTTATTACCTGAAAGTGTCAGCTCAAACGTATGGCATTGTGTTTTGCATTATAATGATTTTTTTTGTAGTGCTATTAATTTCCTGCTGTTCTCTGGGTTTGGTTCTCGGTGTTTCAAATGCGCGTTGATTGACCTTCGTCCAGCGATTGGGGAAAATCCATGTTCATTTCATCTAATTTATGCGTAACAATTTTTTTCATTCTACTCGTCACGAATAATAGTTCCGTTCTTTGAATATCTACATCGGTTCAATTTTTTAACAAGTTCGCTTTTGTTTTCTGCTACCATTCAGTTTTCTCGAACCTTTCAACACTCGATTCGCCCCACGGTAGACCAAGAGCAGTTCCCAACGCGTCCAGGGCCCGTCACCGCCCGCCACCGCCCGTCACCGTCCGTCATCAGTATTCCGGGCAAGGACGAGACCCGTCAACTCGAACACCAAAATCGACAAATACTCCATTGACGCACGGTTGTTGTAGGAGTAGGAGAGGGGCGGTGGTGGTGGTGATGGTCTTGTTAGTGTACTGAGTGATGGCGATGCTGGCTATTGAGTGTGCTGTGAGGTGGTAGTGTGGAGAGGTGACTGGCTGCATGTGATCGGCGTGACGAGATTGCCTTAGCAGTACTACTGCAGCTGTGTACGGTTCTCTACTGCTGTTGCAGTAATGCCACCAGCAGTGTTCTTGCTGACGGTGTGGACCTCAATTCTCACAAAGTTTGTCGTTAACGGGGATCAAATCGTTTGATTTAGAGCTTCCCTCATCTTTTTAATCATAAGCTCGCCTTTGGAGTGGCAAACCTAGAGAAAATGTAACCTAACATTTTCAACCTCCCTCTACGGAACCTTTGAGTCAATGCGCTCTATACCCTCTAGAAAATAACTTGGTTGTAAATGAACCAACTTCGTTTACTTAAGTTATTGAATTTGTCCGATTTGTTTCATTTACGTCCCGCAAATCGGCTGCTAATCGTCCTCCTTAAACAAAATGGAGACTGATGAACCCTTCCCGCGCCGTGTGATCTCATTTGACTGTTCTAAGAGCCACCCCCATCCGTACTTCTTTTGTTAAGATGAGCAACTCGCGCGCTAACCGCGAGAAAACGTGTAATCTCTGCTTCTAACTTGGCGAGCAGATGCTAATTTCTTGTGGTGTTGGCGCCCTGGCGGCGAGGGGAACAATGAGGCGGCCTCCGCAACTATATTACCATAGACTTGGGAACTTGTTAGATGGCTTGTCCTATTAGGCTGATGGTATAAAAGTTTCCTATTAGTTCTCATTAAAGGGTTTTATTGGCGACTTAAAATTTAATTGGCTGGAAGGGAGTTGAGAACATGAAAGGTAGATACCACTTTTCATATTTCTGTAATTTATTCTTCGTTTTTTATAGAAAAGAAATGCTGTTCACTGATATGCAATGTTTGTGTTCCAGAGCTTTGTGAACTTAATGATCTGGGGATCGAATTTCTAGGGTGCTGAAAATAAGATTTTTGATCGACTCTGTTCAGAAATAACAAAGATTTGCTCGAGAATCTTTTTGACGACATCGTGAATTCATGAAAGCTTACCCTGGTTACTAAATTCGAATAAACTAGAATTGCTCCTGTAATATTGTCTCTGGGCTTCAATGAAGTTTCTTATTGATGAAATTCATCGCTTAGAAAGAACGCACACCTTTTTCAATAACTTAATTGCTTGAACAGATACATCATCCAAGGTGCCATAAAATAACCCAAAACCAGGAAGTAGTTTCACATATTTCTCCCCGCCAGCCTCCGCAGGCGGCGAAAGTTCATTAAAACTGGACTCC
Source organism: Gammarus roeselii (assembly GCA_016164225.1). Classification (NCBI taxonomy): domain Eukaryota; kingdom Metazoa; phylum Arthropoda; class Malacostraca; order Amphipoda; family Gammaridae; genus Gammarus; species Gammarus roeselii. Next base: position 5,906 of record SDVV010034280.1, read on the forward strand.
GTCCGGACGACATTTAATGCGAGCGGGAAACTTGTCGCCAAGCAGCGGTCCACCAGTTAGAAGACAAAACTCTGGCCTTGTTGCCTCCTCATCCCTCTCAGTGGGTGGCAGCTGCAATGAGTTGCGAAATTGATCGAAGGCAGAGGACTGCACTGGTGTGTTAAAGCAAGAATCGCTGTAAAATGGCAGGGTGTCCCAGCTGCTGTTGAGACCAGCTGTGAAAAGGATTGAATGAGACACCTAAATAATACCATTGCCCAATAAAAGCTACAACACACCATGGTACGTTCAACTTGCCTCCAAGTTTTACTGAGGTCACATTAATGTGTTTTTCAATGCCGCTTTAGCCACAGTTATCGACAGTAGAGGCGGTTTGCATGTGGCAATCTCGGGACAAGTGGAGTCCCTCCACTAACCCGATTGCGGCTCAAATGGTATCACTGCAGTGCTTTCGGGTTACTCCGGTGACCCAGAGACGCATCGCAAACAAGACGTCTGATAACCCCAGTAACTTGGCAGGTACCTAATCCTGAAGACTGCAGGATCCTTGTCTGCTGCAGGGCGCTGATAAGCTTAAGATCAGACGTTTGTTGTCTGTAAACTTTTGGAGCTCACGCATTTTTCCATATCAAGCTAGCATGTGGCCATTTGTGAGGTTGACGAAGCAATTGTAACGTTTAGTTATTGGATATATATATATATATACACGGTTCGATGTGATATTGTAGTTTATATAGTGATTTTGTTTTCATATTCACTTGAATGCAGCCCTGCAAATCACACACCTCATTACAGGCTATCCAGTTTTGTGTCGCCGCGGCTCAGTTGTAGGATTACTTCGTGGGAATCCAAGGCAGGAAAGCTTCACTTAACCTGAAATTACCGTTGCGAAACCACCTCAGATCGCCTTGAGCATTCTAGTTTTGATGACGGCATCAAGAGGGCCTAATGGAGAGCATCTACTGCATGAGTGCATATTGAACTTATGATTTTTTTTCTAGCTTTGATGACGTCATCAAGAGGTCCTAATGGAGAGCATCCATTGCATGAGTGCATGTTGAACCTTATGATCATTTTCGTGACGTTACTAAAACTAGATTCATGTTCTCTTCTACAGCGGTCATAGTTACGATTTTAACCTATTTACCATATTGTTTTCTAGGCATGTTACTATGAACGGGACGAATTACTTCACATACTTCACATGACAACTCGTACACTTATTTTTAGTACATTGGCATAAATTTTACCCATCCATAAATTGTGTGCTTCAAGATTCATATTTCCGGTAAATTTGATTCATCGTGAATAATTAGGATTCAATAAAAGAGTGCCATTCATTTCTCCTCTTACCCGTTTCGGAATATGTGACTGCCTGCATGAACCCTTGCATATTTCTCCATGTCTTGTCTTTATTGCGTGCTATGCTGACATTTCAGAGCACGAGTCGTGAACGCGGGCACAAAATTTGTCCCGCTGTTGAAAGGTTTGGGAAATTCAGTGACAGCCGCATTGATATTTATTGAGGTAAAGCATATTCGGTTCCTGTGAGGAACCAGAGTTCCTAAAAAGTAAGAGCCTCAGTGGCCTACTTTACACTTACCTAAAGCCACTTCCTAAGTTGTGCTTCTCCGCGATCTGGAATTATAAATTTTGCCCCCTGTTTGAACTCTCTTCCCTATAATAGGCTGCAACGTCGACTAATCAACTCTCTTGCCTATAATAGGCTGCAACGTCGACTAATGAACTCTCTTGCCTATAATAGGCTGCAACGTCGACTAATCAACTCTCTTGCCTATAATAGGCTGCAACGTCGACTAATCAACTCTCTTGCCTATAATAGGCTGCAACGTCGACTAATCAACTCTCTTGCCTATAATAGGCTGCAACGTCGACTAATCAACTCTCTTGCCTATAATAGGCTGCAACGTCGACTAATCAACTCTCTTGCCTATAATAGGCTGCAACGTCGACTAATCAACTCTCTTGCCTATGATAGGCTGCAACGTCGACTAATGATTTCTCTTGCCTATGGACCGAGTTCTCCTAAGCCGCCGTCTCCGTGTAAGTGGTTATTATGACTTCTTACCTTGGCCCAAGTGGCCTAAGTAGTTAAATTCCAGACCTTCTCTCTCTCACGTTGGATTGCTGCTCCCTTCGACGGTGCATCATATCACAGATTTTCAGCCTTTATTTCAATGAACGTCTCGTCGATGGACTTTTTATGCTGGCAAAAGATCTAAGCTAGCAAGACTATCATTTCTTGCACACTTGATGTAGGTATGACCTAAATTTGTCGCAATCCACAGAAATCGTCGCTATTTTTACTTCATGCAAACGCATCCAGTAAAGTTATAGTTGTTGATGATACCATCACATCGTAGAACGACAGAACAGTATTCTAAGTGAGAAAGGTCTAACGAAACGAAATCAAAAATTCACCTTGCGATTTGACGGTTGCGTGTACCATTACTGAAACAAAGGTCCTCATATCTCAACGTCTCGCTCCCTCACAGGTTGGGACCGGCTGGTGGAACATGAAACCCTGTCTCGGCAACTCTCCGTCTCGTCAGACTCCAAGCTTCTGGATGATGACATCAGAGAAGAGCAGAACATCATCCTGAGGCCTAAGAAGCCTCCAAGACCCAAGTCAGAAGTTTATCTCTGTAAGGACCAGAGACGGTCCAAGAGGTACTCCGCGTTTGGGGTGAGTGGTGATGGGGGTGGTCTACGACCAATTTAAACCAAGCTCCGTGTTAGTGTCATTGAATGCAGTAGAATGTAAATTTAAAAACATTTTTTGCGAATACCAGTCGCACGCTACTTAAGTTGGTAATGACAGGTAACTGAAGTATTGAATGCCCGCTTGAAATAACTAATCATTTTTTAATTACCTTTACTTTTCATACGTCGTTGTCTATAATTTAGGAGACCTGGGTATTCGAGTCCCTGCGATGAACAACTGATCCCTATTACTTTTGACCTGGCAGTCTTTTTGGTAATTTATCCTCCTGAATAATAGTTAATGACCTGGTCATTTTCAACGTACAAACAAAATTTTTAATTCGATGAAAAATATTTCGAATAAAACTTATTTGAAAATTACACGCGATTTAGCAATATTTTGAAGTCTCGTCCACGTTTTTTTTAACTAAATCTACAAACGCTTTAGATAACCCGGCATAGAATTTTAAATCACACCAAACCCTTGCATTGCTGTTCCCGGTAACTAAACCCATTTGCATTCGTCTACCCTCTCCCGGTCCCCGGGCGGTCTGATGAGCCCCTGGCGGTGTGTAATGGGGGGGCGGGGACGTAATTGAGCCCCAGTAATAAGTCATTGCTATGGAAAGGGAGGTAGGGAAGGTTGGGAGTCAGGGTGTCGCCTCTGGTGCCCAGGCCCGAGTCCCTCTAATTGTGTTATGCCAGAGAAGGGGGATCATAATTTGTTGGGATGACACTGAGGTGGAGTGTGGGGGAAAGAGGGGTAACGAGGACCTTCGCTGATGGTGTGTGGGAGGATACCTTGTAGTGCAGCTTGGGGTGGATGGATGATTAATAATTTTAAAGATCATTAACACTTTATTTTAGCATTTAATTATTTTTTCCTCTATTGGTTCCAATATTCATTTGTGCCCTCTTTTCATGGTGATCAATTTTGTATTAGTTATATAATTATACATCGTTAGACGCCCGCAGGAGCCCTGGGTGGATTCGTGCGACGACTTCGCGTTAGGGGTCCCGGTGGAGCGCGAAAGAAACTATTTCTACTATTACATTGAACCTACTCTGTGTCTATGTTAAACCTACTCGCTATCTATAGTAAACCTACTCGGTATCTATGTTTAACCTACTCGGTATCTACATTAAATCTACTCGGTATCTACGTTAAACCTACTCAGTATTTACATTAAATCTACTTGGTATCTACGTTAAACCTACTCGATTACTACGTTGTACCTACTCGATTACTACGTTGTACCTACTCGATTACTACGTTGAACCTACTCGATAACTACGTTGAATCTACTCTGAATCTACGTTAAACCTACTCTAAATCTACGTTGAACCTACTCTGAATCTACGTTGAACCTGCTCAGAATCTGCGTTGAACCTACTCGTAATCTACTCTGCACCTACTTTGCCACTCTTCAATTGCCCTACGGGGTAGTCTGCATTAACTTCGCGTTGGGACTCCGGTGGAAAACAGAAGCAACTACTACTACTACTGCTACATGTATTGTGGCTGATAGTATTTGATGTTTACAAGTGCTTACAAATGAATAAAAAAATACATGCGGAACAGAAAGCCACCGACCCACGATGTTGATTGAGTTTGTCGCAGATTCATTCCTAGAGAAACCGATGTTAATCTGTGTTGCTGCTTGCCGATGTTCTGCAAGAAGCAGGTACCATTACCGGCTACCATCTTAACCGTGCTAGTGCCAATACCGTTTACTATTATATTTGTACTGTTGGCAATGCCGGACATAATTTTTGAAATGAACATGCTGATGCCGGGCACTGTTTTTGAAGCGTGTCACATCTGAACATTTTCTTGAAAGTTTCGAATGTTTTGCTGATACGTGAAGTAGCTACGCGTCAGGTCGAATGTGGTGCGCTTGCCAACGATTTTGTAACCTCGTTCGGTCAACGTTTCCTCACCCCTCGTAATCTTCCACACTTTGATCCTGTGACCTATAATTCGACGTCTCTCCAGGGAATATAGGTTGAGTTTGCAAAGTTTTGTCGTCGTACGATTTATTGCGCAGCAAGGGGGATATGTTTTGTAGCTCTACTTAAAACCACCTCTACTTTCAAATCATATTTATATGATATGGGGACCTACTTTAAACCATCTCTACTTTCAAATCAAGTTTCAATTATATGGGGACCTATTTTGAACCACCTCTACTTTCAAAACATGATGATATGATATGGGGGACCTACTTTGAACCACCTCTACTTTCAAAACATGTCGATATGATATGGGGACCTACTTTGAACCACCTCTACTTTAAAAAAACATGTTGATATGATATGGGGACCTACTTTGAACCACCTCTACTTTCATTTCAAAACATGTTGATATGATATGGGGACCTACTTTGTCTGAGCAATGGATATGCGCTCTGACGAATACTTTGTACAATTTGAGAATACCGTCCTATCCGAGTCGGTACCGTATATCGGATACCGTCCTATCCGAGTCGGTACTGCACATCGGATACCGTCCTATCCGAGTCGGTTATGTATATCGAATACCGTCCTATACGAGTCGGTACCGT
>SDVV010034281.1:0-11193 GCA_016164225.1 Gammarus roeselii
GTGTGTGCTAGGTTTGCCGACGTTTCAGTGATCATGTTAGTATACTGTTTACACTGACATTTAAAAACGAATCTTAGAAAATGGCCCACACGTAATCGGAAGTAACATTTACACATGAAATGTTTGACACACAAAATCAAATATTTTGAAGCTAACTACATAATATTATATATTATCATGACAGGGTAATATGCACAGAATATAAACACACTCAAATTAGCTATTAAAAGAGCTGTTAATTGAACAGGTTCCTTCATGTACGTGAAACGGGAGCATATAGAACTGCAAATAAACAAATTGAAGGAAATTAAATATATGAAAAACATGTAGTTGACATGTTAAATTGCACAAAAAGTCTATTATTAAAAAAAAAACGCAAATATTAGGTTAATCCGATCTAATCTTTTTTTGTTTTTTATGTCCCTATACCGATACTCATTCTTATATCAAATGTAATTGAATTTCAAGTTTTCGAAGCTCTGTAATTAAAAAAATAATTGAGACTGCGTCGTTGTGAGGAGAGTAATTTACCAATCCTAATCTTACGAAGATCAAATGTAGGATTACTCCCGACACACCAAGCGTAATCAATGAAAGTTAGATAATTTAAAAAATTGTAAACCCAACACTGCAGTGGAAAAAAATCCATTGCCAGATGAGAGGCAAAATGTGGTAACGTCTGCTAGCATTTATGAGTGTGCTTGCGACTTAATTTCGACTTCGAATGATAGGTCTTAATATGGTTTTGTAGGTTGAGGCATTTACATATCTAAAGTAAGTAGAAAAAGAATGAATTCGGAAGCAGTAAAAAAAAATGTTTTCCCATTTTTTTAGATAACTTCGATACTTGTACAGGATGCCACACGATTTGGATCATTTATTTGCAATAGTAGAAACGTGATCCTTTTAGTTTAGAAACACCGAGAAACTTCGTTTAAATTTGACTGTGTTATTAATTGGTATCTTCATCCAGGCAAATATGATTACATGTGTCATGTCGATATTTATTATAAACATATTTGATATCAACCAGTTTTAAATATAGAATAATTGATTACTCATTCTAGTAATATCATCATACTGAAGAAGTGTATGATATAACTAGAAATATTTCATGTGTTGAAATGAATAGCTTATGCTATTTAACTAGATGATGATGTTTTTCAAATTGTATTATTATTATTATTATTATTAAATCATTAAATTCCATCGTCTGGCAATGGGTTTTCAATACTTAGGTATAATACATCAAAAAGTAAATTCGTGACAGCGCATCTGTCGGCGGCCGGTTTGTGTCTACATCATGTTTCAAAATATGATTCAAAATATAAAACATGATTCACAATATGTGAGTTATGTATCTGTATCTTTTAACTTAGTGAGTTTTTATCTTTTTACATTCCGTTCTACAGCTCTAAACGCCAAACTTTATGATATGCACCTGTTATAATGTATGATTCAAAAAAGTTTACGCTGCATGAGCAGAAGCAAAAGATAATGCGTTAATCATCAATTATCGCTCGGTATTTGAACTCATGAAAAATTTATTTGATATTGTCCGTTAAGAAGGAGTGTCCATATAAAGTTAAATTCAACGCGAGAAAAGTCCACTTGGTTTTTCCGGTTCTAGACTAACCTTAAATGAATTTATTTTCGCTATTGTACCTTTCATTCGGTAGGCTCACAAATTGACTATATATGATGTGAATGCATGACATGCATACGCGTAAAGTCAATTAATATTTTTTATGATTGTGTAATTCCGGTTCTAAATGCACAGTATTGACCAGAATAATCCACGTTCATTGCTGCATACCATCTTGGCTTAGGGAAGAGTGGATCAGTATAAATTCATTGACATTAGAATGGATAATACCAATAATAGACAATAGACACCGTTGAAACAATCATTAACTCGCCTGTTGCAGTCTCAGCAATAACCTGTCAAATAGCAATAATAATAACGTCCAGCGTCACACTGACGGACAATTTGAAGGACTCCCAGTCAGATACTATGTTCGTCAAGGTGCTCGTCGCCCTGACCAACACCCTGACAAGAACTTGACAAACACCAAGACGGATACCCTGACGGACCCCTGGCGAACCCCCTGGCGGACTCTCTGAAAATCACAGTGTGGAACACCCAGTCAACACTACGAAAAACACTGACGGATGTCTCGATGAGGACCCTGATGAACACCCTAAGGGATATCCTGACGAACTATTGTGAATAAATTCTCATGTTCTATTGATAAATTTTACTCGACTTCTCAGCCGGCTGCAGAAGAGCAGGCTGACTTCTGCCGTTGTCAGGCGCCAGGTTGTTTTTCTTCCAGAAACACCACGACTCGCTGGAGTGATTGTATTTTAGGGAATGGTACATCAAAGGAGTAAGAACACTGATTTGCATCCGAGATAAAATTAATCGGATATTCATTTGTTTGCGATATGATGGAGTTACGCTTGGTGCAGTTAGATGTTTATGATTAACACTGTAAATACCTTGCATGAGATAGTAAGCCGTTTGGAATAAATTCGTGCAACTAAAATCAGGATTTCTGAATGAAAAATATTAATGCAAATCCCGAGCTATTCGAAACAATTTTACGTTACTAGTGCAACTCCTTGTCGTATTTGAACTCATATGATAATGATATCAGAGGTTTGCACATGTGCTGCAACGAGCAAGACAAAATGTCATTTATTCAGTTAGATATTACTTTGATGATTTTTTGAGAGCCATTCACAACCAGTAAGCTTGTTCCAGTGTCGTTTACTAACTAACCATATCGTGTTTCCCATTACAGACCATATCGTGTTAATCTTTTCAGGCGTGAAGTGTAAAACTTTTGTTCAGTGTTAAATTTTAATTCGAAGTATTGAAACTAGTGGCCTAATTTATTTAATATAATAATAGTGCGTTTGCGAAAAATACGCTAGGTAAGCAATAAACCGCGCCTGTGGAAAAGAGGGCGAAGATTCCCGCCCAAAAAGGAGGCGTCCGAGGATGCCTCCTTGTCGGGCGAACTGGTCGGTCTGCTTCTCCAGGATGAGCAGGAGCGTCTTCAGGAACCTCGCGGGAAACCTTGTCTGCCGGTTCTATGAGCTGGATGACAGACTCGACCTGGTCCTGTTGAACTTCTAGGTCTTGCGGCGGAGGGACAACAACGACGGAACAGACAAGGAAGCTAGTAAAAGTTAATGAGCTGGCGGTCCCTGCTTTACAGCTGGATGGAGAGTCATCAAGGGAGAGGATTGACCGGGGGACCCAGTTCGATCGCGGAGGAGTCTTGGTGGATCTGCTCTGACTTCCTACGTGATGGGTATGAGTCTGCAACGGCAGCACGCATCCACCCCTGAACCCCTATCATGACTGCCGGTGCTGGATGTGAGCTCGCAACTCGCTTCCACCTCTATACCCAAACCTGGGGTACCTACTTCCCGTCAGCCCATAAGGAAAACCGGAAACTGAAAACCAGGACTAAGCCGATACCTCGAACCATGACATCAGTGGATCGAAACCGCACCCAACTTCGACGGGGCGGCATAGATTTGGATGGATTTTAGCATTTCCAGAACCGATTCATGTTCGTGAACCGGCCTGCGCTTGTGATGCAAACGCGGAACCCTTTTGAGAAGTTCACAGACCTGGACGGTGAAATTGAGACACTTGTCCTTGGTTACTCATGATGTTACACAAAGTTTCTGAGCTCGGAAATGTACGCAACGTACTTCGCTGGCTGCGCGCCTGCACAGCAGGACGCAAGCAAAGAGTCAACATCGGCCAGGCTTTGTTCGAGTGGGCACGTGTTACCTCTGGGGTGCCCCAGGGCAGTGTCTTGGGTATTATCCTCTTCCTCATCTATGTACACGACATAAATGCGGGGCTTCTGTCCAAGGTATCGAAGTTTGCCAACGACACGAAGCTCTGCCATCCAGCACGGAGGGAGAGAGACAGAGTTGAGATTCAAAGATATCTCGAAAAACTCGTCCAATGGTCGGAAGCGTCGCAGATGCCCTTCAATGTTGCAAAATGTACAGTTATATACATGGGAAGTCGCAATGCCAACTTCAACCACACGATGGCAAAAAGCGAAAGCGGAAGGAGCATAACACGGCTCTCTTCACAATTCAAGCTATTACTACTACTAAATCCAATATTAGTAACAATAATAGCATGTCGCTGGTAGTAAAAGTTGTTAATTATTACTCATAATTTCATTATCAGTAGCAATGTAATGATTGCTAGCTCTGACCAATTAAAACGACTGAAAAAACTCCACATCGGAACGGAGCGCTTTCTACCATTAACATTGCAAATACAGGTAGACTGATAATACTGCATTGCAAGTACGGACAGACAGATAATATCTCGATAACGATCATTCCTATGGGAATTTACCGGGTGAGAGGTGTTACGGAGACTTGCATCCACCCCTAAGCCAACGTCAGTGCCATCGGTACTGGGTGTGAGCCCGGAACAGTACTCGCAATCACCCATCCCGCTAGCCTACAAGTCCATCTGGTGTCCTAACGGGACAAGCAGATACAGGGACTATGGTATCCTAAAAATCGACACCGCCTATGAGGAGGGCTTGCTCAACTCGATGCGGCGTGGAAAACTTGGAGGGATATCATATATTTTTACTTCTCATTTTTATTATTCCTATGGGGCACGGTGACAGCATTCACCACCACACCTCATGATATCCGAAAATCGAACCCGCACCAAGAAGAGAGCTCCTGCTCACTCTTTGATACGGCCTAGATATGACGGGTATCATCCATCGCTGAAGGCAACGAATATCTTCCTATGGAGGAATCTTGACGACAAGATGGCTTTTTTCTTATTACTTTTCTACCCCCTAGTGGGAGAGGAAAGAAAGGAGAAAAATGGGGAGGGATAGCCAATATTGAGATATAGTTTGGGTGAAGTCTGCCGGTGACTCCCCCTCCAACCCACACCCCATGATATTTGAAAATTGAACCCGCACCAGGACGAGAGCTTTGCTCAACTCTACGGTTCGACGTAGATTCGACAGATATCATATATTGATGAGGCAATGAGTATTTTCACATAGAGAGACCTTGCCGACCCGATGGTATTTTTCAGTTCACTTTTCTACCCTCCCTGCGGCAGAGAAAGGAGAGTATAAAAAAGAAGAAAGATAGATAACAATTACAAATAAGCGCGGGTGGCGACTCGAGCTCTCTACAATTCGAAACCGCTTCATGTAGAGAGCTTGCTCAACTCAACGGTACTACGTAGATTCAACAGATAACATCCATTTTTGAGGCAATGAGTCTCCTCTTACGGAGGGACCTTGCCGACGCAATGGTATTTTACTTTTCTAACCTACCGGTCGGGAGCGAAATGAAAGGAGAATAATGGGGATAACATCAATCTGTTGAATCAGTAAGTACCTCAGGAGGGAAGAAAACGGACAGACATTCCCAGCAAATTGCTCCCCTTGGGTGGCAACGCCGGTTTCCTAGGAGAACAACATTTCCTAGACGTGCCCATCTGACATCTCACCGTCAAATATTCTATGTATCAAGGAGATGCCCCTCTGGTGTCTCACCCTGAAATATATGAAATATAATGACATAAATTGCAGATACTCTCCGGCATCTCATCTTGAAAGTTATTCCTTCATATTCCTTCATAGAGTGTGAATGAACTAACCGTCATCTCCCTCTCTTTTGAAGCACAGATTCGGGTGAGACCTAGTCCAGCAGGAAACAGAGACGTATATGTGTTAGCCTTTTCTCTACAGATGTTCAAATTTTTTCAAAATTTAAACACCGATTTTGCCCTCTTTACACTGAAACTTTGCGATAATTACTTTTCAAAAGGTATGAAAAAATGTTTGTTCCAATCTAAAAATTTAAATATTGGTTCCCGCCTTTTCTGGATTAAATTTTGTAATAACTGTTTTTTTCTAAATTTAAAATACTTTAGTACCTGCTGACTTAACTCGATTCAACCTAATTTCAAATCATGAATATTCGTGCCTCCTTGGACCAAAACATGCAATGAAACCTGCTTTTGAAAACCTAAAATACTCATGTTTCTTTAGACTAAACTCAGGAGATGCCACGAGCAACTCTCTTACCAGGAAATGTAACTCCGACGTCTCACCTTGGAGTGCGACAGCCTTCAATGAACCACTTGCGGAGAGAAGACCTAATCCTCTGAGTACATGGGGGAGGACCACTACCCGGGCAACTGGTTGTGGTGCTCCTTCCAAATGTGCACATACTTGTTAAAATGTAAATACCCATATGTTTATTTGAAGTAATCGCAATACCTAGTTGGAGTCCGTCTGACCCAACCTCTTGGGTAAGCCGACAGGCATGCTCTCGAGGAAAAGTACGAGTCCGCTGAGCGTATGTGCGCGTCCGTCTCAGCTCGACCGTCTGAAATGCGACTGCCTGATACATGTATTCTTCCCTTCCCATCTTGTTCGCCCCGTTCCTAAATTCTCGCTCTGACACTCGACCCTCTCTTCTCCGGGGCTGAAATGCCTCTGGCTGTAGTAGGGTAATAAATATTATGGTGGTGATGGTAGTTGTAGTTTCTCTCCTCTCTATCCTTACAACCTTATTTGTCTGAATGTGTGCGTGAAATTCTAGAGCCTTGTTGACTATCCCCCTTTCTTCTTTCACATCTTATAAAGGAAACATTCGATATGAACACTCGTGGTCGTTTATTTTTCTTACTCTAATCTAATCTAATTTAATGCTTTCAAGATCGCTGCTACATCCATCCCTGGGGGGAATTGACTTTTTTGGAAGTTTTACAGTGAGTCTCATCATAGACCATGTCCAACAATACCCAACACAAACAGTCTTCAGAATTTTGCATTTTGGAAACGTCTGGTAGTCCAGAAAAGAGACGAAACGTTGTTATACGGTACTGTATTTATAGCAAACTGCTCAATTTGTTATCATCAACAGATAAAATCAGGTGAATGAGGTATGTTATCCATTCGTTAATAAAAATGGTTCTTCCTGGATACAAACTGGCGTACTTATTCAAAGTGACAATAATTATACTTTGATTATCAAGAGGATGTTGGTGAAGTGACATGTGAAACTTAAACCACGGGATTGATCACGTTAGTAGATGTCATCACTAAACAGGTCACCCTCCATTGTGGCGACATGTACTTTAAGACAACTCGTTGATACGATCGATTCCGCGTTTGATTGACCGACAAAGTCTGACAAAGTAGGATGATGAAGTAGATTATTGCGAAGTGGGTGGTTCACTGCACGATGATTGACATAGGATGATAAAGTATGATAATGCGAAAGGGGGGGGGGCTACTGCACGATGATTGACAAAGGAATATTTAGTAGGGCAATGCGAAGACGGTGGTTCACTGCTCTATGATTAACAAAGGGTGATAAGAAGAATAATGCCAAAAAGGTTGCCCACTGCTCAATGCTCGACAAAGGATTGCCCAGAAGGCCGATTTGAAGTTGGTTGGTGACTCCTCTAAGATCTACAAATGAAAAAACGTAGTAGATATGAAAGACGTTGTTGACAGCTTCAAGTGTATCATGTCTGGTCGCAAAACGTCAATGAAATAATTTACTCTGTGTATATTGTTTGATTGAATGCTTTTGTATTATAGTTCTTGAATGAAGAGAGGCACGAAATTTATCATCAATGATATCGGTGGCAAAAGATGTTAATGGGTAGAATGCTTTTGGAAAACCCTGTCTTTTGCGGTGTTTCTACACTTCAATTGATCCTTTACAGTCATAAAGTATCAAAATCTAACTTATCATTGTGAATCAACTTCGGGACGTTTGCTTCTCGTTCCAAAATTTCATTGGAATTCGTGTAATATATGAATGCAGGGTCGGTCCCCCGCAAAAAACGTGGCATCATGAATAGTTCTGTTATTGTTCCTGGTCTCATTACCTTTGATTAACGACCTGTGCTATCAAATAATTCTTTCGATACCAGAGTGGTCGCGGGATTGCAAATGAGAAAAGAACAAATTTATCCGAGTTTCCACCTCTGAAAAATAATGCGAGACGGGGGAAAAATGTTGAGACTTCTACGAGGAAGAGGAAACTGCTACGAGTGTGAAGAGACTGCGATGATGGTGAGGAGACTAGTACGAGGGTGAGGAGACTGCTACAAGGATGAGGTGACAGCGACGAGGGTGAACAGACTGCTACAAGTGTGAGGAGACTTCTACGAGGGTGAAGATACTGCAACAAGGCTGAGGAGATTGATACGAGGGTGAATATACTGCTACGAGGGTGAGGAGACTGCGACGAAGGTAAAGAGACTGCTACGAGGGTGAGGAGACTGATACGAGGATGAAGAGACTGTTACAAGGATGAGGAGACAGCGACGAGGAGGATGAGACTGCTACGAGGGTGAGGAGACTGTTCCGAGGGTTCGGAGACAGCTACAAGAGTGAGGAGACTGCACCGGGGTGAGGAGACTGCTACGAGGGTGAGGAGACTGCTACAATGGGGAAGAGTCTGCTACGCGGGTGAGAAGACTGCTACGAGGATGAGGAGACAGCGACAAAGGTTATGAGACTGCTGCGAGGGTGAGGAGACCGTTCGGGTGGTGCGAAGACTGCTACAAGATTGAGGAGACTGATACAAGGGTAAAGAGACTGCTACGAGGGTGATGATACTGCAGCAAGTTTGAGGAGACTGCTACGAGGGTGAAAATACTGCAACAAGGTTGAGGAGACTTCTACGATTGAGGAAACTGCTACAGCGGGAAGGAGACTGTTGCAAGAGGAAGAGGCTGCTACAAGGAGGAGGATGATAATGCTACAAGGAGGAGGATGATATTGCTACGAGGAGGAGGATGATACTGCTTCGGGGAGGAGGATGGTACTGCTACGAGGAGGAGGATGATACTACTACGAGGAGGAAGATTATACTGCTACGAGGAGGAGGATGATACTGCTACGAGGAGGAGGATGATACTGCTACGAGGAGGAGGATGATGCTGCTACGAGGAGGAGAATGATACTGCTACGAGGAGGAGGATGATACTGCTATGAGGAGAAGGATGGTACTGCTACGAGGAGGTGGAGGAGGAGACTGTTAGGATGCGAGTGAACATTCGTTCGAATTATCATTCAGACAATTTCAAGTTCGGACGACGTAGCGTTACCTTACCTGCGTTGCAAAGCATTAACTGCGTTGGCGGTGCAGCAAATTAGTGTTTGTGCGAAATATCATCTGAGGGAATATTCTGGAACAGGAAAACTTTTTGTGACTGCAAAACTGTACCTGAATCTCGATTCCTGTTAAAGCAATGCTTGGCAATGAACATCACTGACATGTTCAAAAGGCTAAATTTGTGAATCATTCATCACATTTTACCTTTTTTTCCCCAATGCTAATACATGCAAATTGGTTTATTTACACCGATTTTTCAAGTAATTTTGAGATATACCTGTTCGGAATTCCATCTTTCATGAGAGGTATGGAAAATGACATCAAATAATTTTTTCCGGGGTTATGATTGGCCCTAAAACATCATTTCGTTATGGATTTGTTAACTTTCGGAAAATTGAATTAACTAAATGTCGGAAAACAGTTTATCTTTTCGTCCTATTATCGTTAAATGTGGTTATGATGCTGAATTCAAACAACACACAAATCACACGATTCCGTGTCAAACCAAGCCACCGAACAATTTTAGGCCCGGGCACATCATCAGACCAAAGCTTTCGTCTGCTCTGCCTTTAATCAACCTGTTTGCAGGCTGGTTCCTTGCCTGTCGACCCGTTGCATCAACACCGCCATGCCGTGGCTCAGACTGCTGGACGCCGTCTCAGCATATAAGTTGCAACATTGCTTATCAGGGGGTTGAAGCCGTCAATTTTCAAGGTTTCGGTCTCTTCTTCAGTATACGGCATTCCAATTGGAGGTTTGAATTCAAATTGGTGGGTGTGAGTAGCCTCAATATACGTATGAGTGAATGAAAGCATCTTCCCGTCTGCAAATATGCAAAATTAAATTTGGTTTCTGGTAATGGATCGTGTTTCCAAATGTCCTTTGTATGGATGTCATCAGAGATCACATCAAGATTTCTTCAATGAAAAGTGTCTTTCTCCACATGGTAGTCCATATTATCTGATTTACGGGTTCATTATAAGTCAGTAACAACCCTCTTATTCAGCTCGCGTTCAACGCGTACTGTTTTTATATCCATTTTATCAGCGGAGTTTTTTTAATTCCGCAGAAATTTTGAAACGATAAAAGTTAGAGTCTAATTGCATTTTACCACCCGGCTTACAGACAAAAGCTATTTCGTTGGATACAATATCTTTCTGTATCGAATTTTCTCTATGAAAGCAAAATAACATGCAGCATTTTATATGCTTCTCTGCAGATGACTCCCCGTTTCAATGATCGTTGATAACATGCAGCATTTTATGTGCTTCTCTGCAGATGACTCCCCTTACTGCCTCATCAGACAGGTTTCAATGATCGTTAATCACCACAGGTAACCCCTCCCACTTATCGAACACTCTACTATACTTGACGAACCTTCACACTGACGAACACTTCTTAACCGACACACACACGACACAGTGATCACACCCCCGCCTAACGATGACAAGGTTCGTCATGTCGGAACATTTTTATTCAGGATTATTAAATTGTTATATTTCAATGTTCAGTATTAATTTGTTACTTAGTTATTCGATATCCTCAGAGACCGATTTCTAAAGTTAAAAACAAATGTCATCATTTCCTTCTCCATTTCGTCCATTATAAGATGAAAAAACTCTCCAACAACATAAAGTGTAACCTGAAGCAAGAAAGCCATTTATTACAATTCCATCAACATGCCTTGACAAGCTTAACAAATTAATTCCATTTCTATTTTGTCCAATCCACCGCAGGCAGTACGCTTTATGCCTGGTTCAATCCACAGCAGGCAGTACGCTTTATGCCTGGTTCAATCCACCGCAGGCAGTACGCTTTATGCCTGGTTCAATCCACCGCAGGCAGTACGCTTTATGCCTGGTTCAATCCACCGCAGGCAGTACGCTTTACGCCTGGTTCAATCCACCGCAGGCAGTACGCTTTTTGCCTGGTTCAATCCACCGCAGGCAGTACGCTTTATGCCTGGTTCAATCCACCGCAGGCAGTGCGCTTTATGCCTGGTTCAATCCACCGCAGGCAGTA
>SDVV010034282.1:0-11193 GCA_016164225.1 Gammarus roeselii
GTCCTGCCGTGTTACCGCCTCCTTAGCATGGTCCTCCTTCTCTGTCCTGCCGTGTTAACGCCTCCTTAGCATGGTCCTCCTTCTCTGTCCTGCCGTGTTACCGCCTCCTTAGCATGGTCCTCCTTCTCTGTTCTGCTGTGTTACCGCCTCCTTAGCATGGTCCTCCTTCTCTGTCCTGCCGTGTTACCGCCTCCTTAGCATGGTCCTCCTTCTCTGTCCTGCCGTGTTACCGCCTCCTTAGCATGGTCCTCCTTCTCTGTCCTGCCGTGTTACCGCCTCCTTAGCATGGACCTCCTTCTCTCTTCTGCCGTGTTAACGCCTCCTTTGCATGGACCTCCCACACAATGCCTCCCTTCCTCTTATTCTTGTACAGACTCTCAGGTGAGAGCCGTCGTGGAGGATGATGGGCACAGCTAGGTAATAACTGGCCAAGTAAACACACTCGGTTCTTACAGTGTACTGGACATGATCACCACAAGTCTCACAGGTGACTCACTCAGCCGATCGTGGAGCCTCGCAGAAGGAATTGAAGGGTTGCTAACGCGAAAGCGCGAGTGCTGAAAGATCTTTAGCGGTTATGACACGTGTCCGGCCATGGAAGTATGGTGAAGTGAAGTGGTGATAGTGTGCGTGTGCGGAAATAACTTTGGCGCGAACGCTGGGCTCCCGAATCGAAGAAGTTTCTACACCTGTTTAATTTGAATTTGGAGGAAAAAATTATTACTTTATTGTACAAGACACGAGCTCTTTAACGATGACATCTATATAAATGTAGGAATGCATGTTATTGAATGCATATTGCGATGCATGTTGTATAGATTTGTATCATTAGCACAAATGAACAAATAATTTCAAATACTTTTTAAATTAGTCAAAAGTCATAGAAAAAATCATAGTAACACTCTGCTAGAGCTTCCAACTGATGAATTACCTGCCACGACAGCAGTAAATATGTTGACGGAGAAACAATTTTTTTAAAGTTGTTTGGATAAGTGGAATATTTCTTATAACAAATTTAGTATTCGAATTTAGAAAAAAAATTATTGCACGAGTTTGTGGTACTAAAAAATAGCTTTGCAATGAGGTATTGTTTGTCATGATTACTATGTGACTTCAGAAGTCTTCGAGATTTGTGTGACCAAGACGACGGACCGATAGACATGCAGATAAACAAAGATATAGACGGACAGACAGACATACAGACAAACAAAGATATAGACGGACAGACAGACATGCAGACAAAACAAGATATAGACGGACAGACAGACATACAGACAAACAAACATGTAGACGAACCGACAGACATACAGACAAACACAGATACAGACGAACAGACAAACAGACATAGAGACAAACAAAAATATAGACGAATAGACAGACAGACAGCCAGACAGACAAACAATTAAATAGGCGGACAGACAGACAGACATAAGTAGCTTGTATGTCTACGAATCGCGGATTTTGTCCGGTCTACGGGAATTTGCGCATTACATTTCACCGGGGTAGGGTGCGATGCATGCACCTTGATTCACCGAGCGCAGAAACGGGGAGCGGGGGCGAGGGGTACCGGAACTGGTTTGGTGCCCGAGTCAGCTAACGGATGGGGGGAGGAGGGGGAGACCGGAAGGGGAGACGGAAGGGGAACGGCGGGATGGAAGCAGGCTTGCGGCCTTGATTGGCAAGGTTTATGTTATGATCATTTTAATTTGTACCGTATTTTGATATATATTGTATTTATATATAAGTTTTTTCTTCTTTAGATGGTTGTAGTGGAGTATAATTGGTCACTAACTGTTGCTCGTTATATATATTTATCCGATTCTGGTATGAATAGTGTTATAGCAAGTTTTCTGGAGGGGGGGGGATTGGTGCGGTAGAGAACCCCCCCCCCTGGTAGAAAATCGGATGCGCTCCTGGAAAATTATGTGAGTTTGCTCCTGCCTGTTCCTTGTCTTATAAATTTGTTTCCGTGGCACGTTTGCTACGTTGTGAGTGTATATATCGTTATATATTTATAGCTGGTTTATTGTTTCTATATATTTCTTCATGTGGACATATATGTTGGTATTCGTATCTAGTTGTGGTATATATGACTTATTCGATGCTTGATTGGTGGGTTCGCAGCGGTGGGGGCTTGGGATATTTTTGTATGTTCTGTTCATTTATCACTATATATTCTTTCATAGGATAAGTGTGAAAAGCATGTCTTATAACTCAATTTGCAGCCTTAGTGTGCGAACGGCCCTGTTTGTACCAGCCTGAAGGTAGGTTTACAGGCAGGGTTCTGTGTTTCCCATCTGTTTATTTCATATGTATATAATGTCTATAGAAATAGTAAAGATTATTGGTCAGGTTGGTTGCGGTTAATGTATATATATTTTTTCTTGGGATGCTGTATCTTCGTTACGAGTTTCTTTCTACACCCATATTGCATTATCCAGTTTTGAAACATTTACATCAGTGTTCCATTGATGCGTTTTTCCAATAGCGAAAATACGTGAACGATATGGATTTACTGTCAGTTAAAATATTATGTTTTGTATACTTAGTAATGATCGATTGATTTATGTTGAATTTGCGCTGTTTTTTTGAATTTCGATCAGTTAACTCATACAGTTTTAGGCATTTTGGGGTATTTTTGGCTTGCAGCTTCCACATTATTTCAGGCATAATGGGGTCGGTTGGTGCATCATTGCGGTAGTTTTATATGTACATATGACACATCTGTTACGATTTAGCCGTAGTTTATTTAGTTAAATTGTTAATTTATCCTCGTTTTGGATAGAAGTTGTAACTAATTTCATTAGATTTTTGTACATACTATACCGTATTTACTATAGGTTTCAGTTACGTCGCCTGCATGTCTTGGTATCTTATTCACATTTCTTGTTTGTTTGGTTAAATGATAGTTCATTCTCATTCATCACGTTTTAATGTATGTTTTGGGTATGGTAGAGATTTAATCTTCTTGCTTTGTTTTATCTCGTGAGTTTTAGTATAGGTCTTTCAGTTTTGTAGGTTCTCTGTTGAATTTCCATCTTCAATGCAATCTGTTGGTTATTTATACAATTTAGGATATATTACGTATGTATCTACATTATAGAACATAATTTCGGGGCTAATTTAGTTACATATTGTTATTTTTTAGTGTTTTATATATCTTCTTTCATCCTGATACAATATTTGACGTAGTTATTATATATATAGAACAAACAATTTGTTACAAATTTTGTCTTGCTGTTAGGGTATTGTTTATTTATTGTACGACCATTCTTCAATATTTAGGAGGAGTTAGAGAGTCCCCTAGTCAAAAGCTCATTCTGTTTATGCTTGTTTGTGTAAATGGACCGATTTATTAGAATGAATGCCATAATGTAGTACAATTTTTATGTGAATTGTAGCAGAGTAGAGAACCTTATTCAACTATTTTATATATGTTCCTGATGTTATATTTTTTTTCCACGAGAATCAAAGGAATGTATGTTTAAGAGGTGTAAGTCCGTACTGCATCTTTGTGGAATTTTCGTCGTTGATCCTTAGCAAATGTGTAGTTTAACGTTTAGAAGACGATTTACTAGATGGAGGGGTCCTAGAGCATTTATGGTTTGGCTACCCTTCACCTAATGAGATATATTTATCTACGATAGCTTAGAGCGCTGTGGACAACTCACCTTTAAACTGGAGACTCATGTCTGGCTCATTATTGGTTATATCCAGGATGTGACTTTGCTTGATGTTGTTCAGAGACGATGGGTGAAACAGGTACAAGGTATGTCTGAAGTATTATACGTGACTGGATGTTTCCTTTGAAATTTGTTATTTATCAGTGGTAGTTTGCTGAGAAGTGACCTAGTAAAGCATTGTAGACTTTTTTGTTATGACACATTGGGCTTGGATTGTTTTTTTTTTGTTCTGCTAGAGACATAGCATCAGATAGGTCTAGAAATTTGTTATAGATTTGAATGGTATCGTAGTAAAAAATAGCGTTATTCTCATGAACTCAGAGTTAAATGTCAGATTTTTGGAGGAATGTATGTTTAAGAGGTGCAAGTCCATGATGCATCTTTATGGAATTTTCGTTATTGATCCCTTGCAAATGCATACTCTAACGTTTAGAAGACGATTTACTGAATGGATGGGTCCAAGAGCATTTACGGTTTTGGCTACCCTGCACCTGATGAGATATATATCTACGATAGCTTAGGTACCTGTATACAACTTCATTTAGCTTAATATCTATCACATTTTCAACGTGGGGCAAGAGGCGTTCTAGTACATTTTCAATGCTACTTCATTCGAGTTAAATTTAGGATATTGCAAACAGAGATTTATTAGATATATAATTTTTTTTAATAGATTTTGACACATTTTTTGTTTACATATATATAATATATACATGGGATATCATTTATACGAAAACGTAACTTTTTCACACCGAAATTTTCGATGTGAGCAACTCGGCGAAACATAAATAATGTATTCAACCTCCCTCTCTTGTGTTATCTTGATCCTTGGTACCAGTGGCACTCTGTGCGTTCTTTATCAATGATGTATATTTATTCCTTACCTGAAGCTGTCGATTCGTCATATCGGTGTAGGATTTATCATCTGGGTATGTTTTTTTTCCTCTAATCTATTGGTGTTCTAGACTAACGGCCTTAGTACACATTTTAGATAAACGTCGACCTTTGGGAGAAGTGTATGCAACACTTGCAATCCTATCCTTGTAACCGAAACTTTGTATTTAGTCTTCAGCAAGCTTTTTATGGACGCTAATTTTTAAATTACTGTTACATGTTTATGACACCGAATCGTTTCAGGTTTCTTCTTGCTATTGCTCACATTACCATTAATTTTATTCCCGCATATTTCCGAAATATACATAATTCTCCTGGCACTCAAACGTTTGAGACATGATTCTCTCTCCTCGTGTTTGTTTTCCAATAATTTTGAAACAAAATCAGATATACATTCGGTTTTATTATGCAATTTTTCATTTCTTATACATGTCACCCTTTCAATAACCCATTTGATATTTCGGTTTCCTTCAACGTTTGTAGGTTTTTCTTCATATGACATATCCTCGATATCACTGTCACTGATAAACATTCCACTGAAAGTATCCCATGTTTTCCCCTTATTTTCATTATTTTCAATTTCGGAAGAGGTTTGGGTATACTCCCCCCATTTCACCCAATCTTTATACATTCCACGCTTGGTTGATACCGGCATCGCACTTTCTTTACTGCCTGCACCCTGTTGACCGTCGTCTATAACATTAGATTGGAAACCCAAGTCCGGATTATTTTGTTCTATCAATGCGCCCATTGTATCCTTAGAGCTTATATTTCCTCGTTCGTTTTTAATAATATCATATTCAAGATAATGGTGTCCTTTGAGATGGCGCCAAACCCCGAATGTGGAGCTTGATTTGCTTACTTTTATCTCCGCATGGCAAATAACACATACCCCCGTGTTCTCCTTTCTGGTAAAATACTTCCATATCGTACTGGGCGACATCTTTCTTCCCTGAAAGCGGACCGCTATCTGAATGAGTACAGATATGAGTCCATTTTATATATACTTTGTTTACAAGCCTATATACAGGGTCGTTAGCGTCACTGTGTCGGCACATTTGTCGATGTGTTGACACAATGCATATATACAGGGTCGTTAGCGTCACTGTGTCGGCACATGTGCCGACACATGTGTCGACACAATGCATACATACAGGGTCGTTTACGTCACAGTGTCGACACCAGGTAAGCATTGACATACATTTCTGCAAAAGGGTTACCATACACTGCCAGTTACATTAATACCAACCTAACCTAACCTCACCCATAGAACAACATCTTTGCTGTTGATACAAGATATTTTATGTGCATCAGCTTCATGGTATGTTTTCTTAGAAGAAGTAATCATCCTATCCTAACCTTACCTAACTTATGTACGGTTTTTCAGTCAATGTTTTATACGAGGCATAATACATATCTCCACTTATCTCTACATTTTGATCAATCCTTTGCAGTTTGATACACACATCCAATTCTGATCTAGTAAATCATCAAAATCCTAACCTAACCTAACTAATGTATGATATTCAGTCACTGTTTTATACAATGCATAACAAAGATCTCCACTTGACTCTACATTTTTTCTACTTCTCAATCAATTTCGACTCATATATGTTACCTGAGAGGTCAGTTGTTTTCAATCTTAGATGGATTGAAAGTTTCAAGTAATTCATATCTGTTTACATCATCATACAAACGGACCACTTCATCTCATAATAGATCTACCACATTTTTTCGTCAATATCTCCTGTCACTTCATCCTTTGACGAGTGGCACAATAGATCTGTCTTTTTTTCTTTCCAATATTTTTTTTATAGTCTTCACGATGACTGCGTTTCAAATGTCTCCACACGTTACTCGTGGATTTATGTTTATTCAATTTTTTTTCTTTCTGGCAAAGTTTACAGACCCCCATCACCCCAATTCTTTCGAACGATCGAGGACTCAAGCTATAACCCATCCTTCCACATCAGAATCCCAAAATTGACTGAACATTTTTTCTCATCGGACTGTTTTATATCTCACCATTCTGTCACACATATACAGCATTTACCTCGTGATAGGTTTATGCCATCATTTCATCCCTTGAAATATATTCTCCTACCGAATTCAACAATTTCGATGTTACCTCCAACCAACGCAATGAATGCAATTTCATCGCTTAACCTTTGAGTTTTAGGATATTATAAACAATTGATTTAGGATTTACGTACTTTTTATTAGTATTATTTACAGATCTTGCTGTCATCATCAATGACATCTAACTCATTTTTTCGACTACAACATGGCTCGTACAACCACCCATACCCAGCATCACGATGTTTAAGTTTCCTCTCAAAATCTATCATATGATCCACCATATCTTTGTTGCGAATACCGAAGGCTGTTCCGTGCCCTTGAGTCCCCAAATGTAATTCTTCTTCTTCTTGAACTTTAATTATTCGAATCTTCTCAAATTCAATGTCATTCTGTTCTTCATCAATGATGAAGTCTTCCATACGTTCCAGATTTTCTTCGGTTCTTAGAAAGAAGCCGTTGCCCAACACCTCAGCTTTATTACAGTCATGATGATTTTCCACTCGTATCATATCTATTTCGAGTGTTGATTTCTTATTTCCCTTGAAGTTTGTTACATACGACTGAAACCCGTCGATGTCAATTACCCAGAGCCGACTTCCTTTTTCCTTCATCCATATATGAATGTTATTTCCCACTCTTTTCATTCTTGTTTTACCCATTCTGAGATAACTGGTATTTTCAACATTTGTCAATATTTGTTCGATCCGTCTCATATCATCTTCAGAGATTTCTTCGTCCAAAACACGTAATCTAATTTTTGCCACTTGAACATCCATTGTTATCTGTTTGAGGATGATCCGTTCGTCTCCGCTTGTCCTCCACGTATCACTGACTCCAATCACGTCGTACAGCTTGCTATTATAATGCATTTGCAATTTCTTCAGGCCTATCATCACTCGCTTCGGCGATCAATTATGTATGTGCGTATGTCAGTCTATAGACCTGTATATGTACGTGCATGTCTTTATTTGAGCGTATGTACGTGTACATGAGTAAACAAAAAAATATATATACATAACAAAATTTAAAATTCAATACAATTTAAAATTAAAAATTTCAATTAAATTTAAAACCAAATCAATCTATTGATGTGATAACTTGGCTACTGAAGAAAGGTCCGGACGTTGATTTGTTTTGAAATTTTATTGAAATTTTTAATTTTAAATTGTATTGAATTTTAAATTTTGTTATATAGCTATATAAATATATATTTTCTGTCTACTCATGTACACGTACATACGCACAAATAAACACATGCACGTACATATACAGGTCTATAGACTGACATAAATCCACGAGTAACGTGTGGAGACATTTGAAACGCAGTCATCGTAAAGACTATGAAAAAAATTATTGGAAAGAAAAAAGACAGATCTACTGTGCAACTCGTCAAAGGATGAAGTGACAGGAGATATTGACGAAAAAATGTGGTAGATCTATTATGAGATGAAGTGGTCCGTTTGTATGATGATGTAAACAAATATGAATTACTTGAAACTTTCAATCCATCTAAGATAGAAAAAAACTGACCTCTCTGGTAACATATATGAGTCGAGATTGATTGCGAAGTAGAAATAAATAGGTGTAAGTTATCAAAACTGCAAAGGTTAGATCAAAATGTAGAGTCAAGTGGAGATATTTGTTATGCATTGTATAAAGCAGTGATTGAATATCGTACATTAGTTAGGTTAGGTCTGGATTTTGATGATTTACTAGATCAGAATTGGATGTGTGTATCAAACTGCAAAGGATTGATCAAAATGTAGAGATAAGTGGAGATATGTATTATGCCTCGTATAAAACATTGACTGAAAAACCGTACATAAGTTAGGTTAGGTTAGGATAGGATGATTACTTCTTATAACAAAACATACCATGAAGCTGATGCACATAAAATATCTTGTATCAACAGCAAAGATGTTGTTCTATGGGTGAGGTTAGGTTGGGTAGGTATTAATGTAACTGGCAGTGTATGGTAACCCTTCTGCAGAAATGTATGTAAATGCCTACCTGGTGTCGACACTGTGACGTAGACGACCCTGTATATATGCATTGTGTCGACACATGTGTCGGCACATGTGCCGACACAGTGACGCTAACGACCCTGTATATATGCATTGTGCCGACACAGTGACGCTAACGACCCTGTATATATGCATGTAAACAAAGTATATATAAAATAGACTCATATTTGTACTCATTCAGATAGCAGTCCGCTTTCAGAGAAGAAAGATGTCACCCAGTACGATATGGAAGTATTTTACCAGAAAGGAGAACGCGGGGGTATGTGTTATTTGCCATGCGGAGATAAAATTAAGCAAATAAAGCTCCACATTCGGGTTTTGGTGCCATCTCAAAGGACACCATTATCTTGAAAATGCTATTCTTAAAAATGAACGAGGAAATATAAGCTCTAAGGATGCAATGGGCGCATTGATAGAACACAATAATCCGGACTTGGGTTTCCAATCTAATGTTATAGACGATGGTCAACAGGGTGCAGGCAGTGAAAAAAGTGCAATGCCGGTATCAACCAAGCGTGGAATGTATAAAGATTGGGTGAAATGGGGGGAGTATACCCAAACCTTAGCCGAAATTGGAAATAATGAAAATGAGAAGAAAACGTGAGATACTTTCAGTGAAATGGATATCAGTGACAATGATTTCGAGGATATGTCATGTGAAGAAAAACCTACAAACGTCGAAAGAAACCGAAATATCAAATGGGGTAATGAAAGGGTGACAAGTATAAGAAGTGAAAAATTGCACAATAAAATCATATGTATATCTGTTTTTCTTTCAAAATGATTGGAAATGAAACACGAGGAGAGAGAATCTTGTCTCAAACGTTTGAGTGCTAGGAGAATTATGTATATTTCGGAAAAATGCGGGAATAAAATTAATGGTAATGTGGGTAATAGCAAGAAGAAACCTGAAACGATTCGATGTCATAAACATGTAACAGTAAATAAAAAATTAGCGTCCATAAAAAGCTCGCTGAAGACTAAATACAAAGTTTTGGTTACAAGGATAGGATTGCAAGTGTTGCATACACTTCTCCCAAAGGTCGACGTTTATCTAATATGTGTACTAAGGGCGTTAGTCTAGAACACCAATAGAGTAGAGGAAAGAAGAACATACCCAGATGATAAATCCTACGCCGATATGACGAGTCGACAGCTTCAGGTGAGGAATAAATTTACATCATTGATAAAGAACGTACAGAGTGCCACTGGTACCAAGGATCAAGATAACACAAAAGAGGGAGGTCGAAGACATTACTTATGTTTCGCCGAGATGCTCACATCGAAAATTTCGGTGTGAAAAAGTTATGTTTCCGTTTAAATGATATCCCATGTATTATATATGTAAACATAAAATGTGTCAAAATCTATTATAAAAAAATTAAATATCTCATAAATCTTTGTTTGCAATATCCTAAATTTAACTCGAATGAACTAGCATTGAAAATGTACTTGAACGCCTCTTGCCCCACGTTGAAAATTTGATAGATATTAAGCTAATTGAAGTTGTACACAGGTACCTAAGCTATCGAAGACATATATCTCATCAAGTGAAGGGCAGTCAAAACCGTAAATGCTCTAGGACCCATCCATCCAGTAAATCGTCTTCTAAACGTTAAAGTATACATTTGCAAGGGATCAATAACGAAAATTTTATGAAGATGCATCATGGACTTGCACCTCTCAAACATACATTCCTCCAAAATATCTGACATCTAACTCTGAGTTATGAGAATAACGCTATTTTTTACTACGATACCATTCAAATCTATAACAAATTTCTAGACCTATCTGATGCTATGTCTCTAGCAGAACAAAAAAAAAACAATCCAAGCCCAATGTGTCATAACAATGAAGTCTGCAATGCTTTACTAGGTCACTTCTCAGAAAACTACCGCTGATAAATAACAAATTTCAAAGGAAACATCCAGTCACGTATAATACTTCAGACATACCTTGCATCTGTTTCACCCATCGTCTCTGAACAACATCAAGCAAAGTCACATCCTGGATATAACCAATAATGAGCCTGACATGAGTCTCCAGTTTAAAGGTAAGTTGTACACAGCTCCCTAAGCTATCGTAGATAAATATATCTCATTAGGTGAAGGGTAGCCAAACCATAAATGCTCTAGAACCCCTCCATTCAGTAAATCGTCTTCTAAACGTTAAACTACACATTTACTAGGGATCAATGACGAAAATTCCACAAAGATGCAGTACGGACTTACACCTCTTAAACATACATTCCTATGATTCTCGTGGAAAAAAAACATAACATCAGGAACATATATAAAATAGTTAAATAAGGTTCTCTACTCTCCTATAATTCACATAAAAATTGTACTACATTATGGTATCAATCCTAATAAATCAGTCCATTTACACAAACAAGCATAAACAGAATGAGCTTTTGCCTAAGGGACTCTCTAACTCCTCCTAAATATTGAAGAATGGTCGTACAATAAATATACAATACCCTAACAGCAAGACCAAATTTGTAACAAATCGTC
>SDVV010034283.1:0-11192 GCA_016164225.1 Gammarus roeselii
AACATTATCACCGGACGATCATTCGGTTAGACGGGTTAGCATCTCAATCAAACATTATCACCGGACGATCATTCGGTTAGACGGGTTAGCATCTCAATCAAACATTATCACCGGACGATCATTCGGTTAGACGGGTTAGCATCTCAATCAAACATTATCACCGGACGATCATTTGGTTAGACGGGTTAGCATCTCAATCAAACATTATCACCGGACGATCATTCGGTTAGATGGGTTAGCATTTCAATCAAAAATTATCACCGGACGATCATTCGGTTAGACGGGTTAGCATTTCAATCAAAAATTATCACCGGACGATCATTCGGTTAGACGGGTTAGCATCTCAATCAAACATCATCACCGGACGATCATTCGGTCAGACGGGTTAGCATCTCAATCAAACATCATCACCGGACGATCATTCGGTCAGACGGGTTAGCATCTCAATCAAACATTATCACCGGACGATCATTCGGTTAGACGGGTTAGCATCTCAATCAAACATCACCGGACGATCATTCGGTTCGAGGGATTAACCTCTAAATCAAACATTATCACCGTTGGGGTGTACAGATGATTATTTATTTTATAGATCAACAATTTATTTTAGTATTTTAGTATTTCTTCTTTCATGGGCTCTATTATTTTTCTCTGCCCTTTTTTCATGGTGATCAATTTTGGATTAGTTATATAATTATGTATCGTTAGACTCTCGCAGGGGCCCTAGGTGGACTATTCGGTGTGATAGTTAGTCTAGTCCAACCTACGGTGGAAGAATTTGCACTCTCCCTGGTGCCTAATAAATGTCCGAGCACAGTTAGGCGTTTTGTTGGCTAAATGGGGAAATAATGTTACTGTTGATCTTAGAGAGTGAAAGTCTTGAATGGCACTGTGCGTGGAGGGGACGAGGAGAGTTGAGGCCGGTTGAGGCGAGTGGAGACTAGTCGACTGGCTAGGCGACGAGTCGAGACAAACCGAGGCTGGTTGAGATGAGTTGACCTGGGAATATTGAGGCGAGTCGTGGGACCCGCGGGACTCGAGGGTTGCGGGGGTTTCGGGATCCCGGGGAACTTGGAAGACCAGAAGAATTTGGGGGGACCCACTTGACCCCTTCCGAGGCCCTTTGGGACTCCCTTGAGACCCTTTGGGACTCCCTTGAGACCATTTGGGACTCCCTTGAGACCCTTTGGGACACTCTTGAGAAACTTTGGGACCTGCTTGAGGCCTCTCTGGACCCTAGGACCCCTGCTTCCCTCTTCCCACGCTGTAAAACCCATACAAAAAAATGTATATATATATGTGAAATGGTTGAGAAGAACAATTTATTATTACAGTCCGCGGATTACTGGCACAGAGGGTGAGGGTCGCGTCGAGGCTGGTCGAGGTGCATCGAGATCAGTCGAAACATATTGAGGTGAGTCGAGTTGGTCTCGACAAGCCGAAACTGGCCGAAATAATTTGAGACAAGCCGAGATGAGCTGAGACAAGGGACCCGGGGCGCTCGGGGATCCCGGGAGGCCTGGGTTACCCTCCGGGATTCGTCGGGCTCTTTTGGAACTCGAGGTACCTCAGCCACCCCACTCCCACCCTAAAATGCTTAAGTGAAAATTTTTGTTATTACAGTCCACATGATTACTAGCGCAGAGGGGGAGAGCAACGTCGAGGCTGGTCGAAGTACGGCGAGATCAGTCGAAACATGTTGAGGCGAGTCGAGCTGGTCGCGACGAGTCGAGACAGGCCGAAATGATTCGAGACAAGCCGAGATGAGCTGATACGAGGGGTCTCGGGGGACCCGGGGAGCTCGGGAAGACCCGGGGGACTTGGGTTACCCTCCGGGATTCATCGGGCTCTTTTGGGACCCAAGGGACCTATGCCCCGCACCCTGTCCCTCTGAACAAAAAGTGCGAAACCAATAAGCTGAGCAGTTTTTTGCCCATGACGAACCTGCTCTTACTTTCTTCTTCACGATCCATAATTATGTCATGTATTATAATGCTGGTAGGTTTGTGCGGGAGTTCCTGTTAGGGATTTGTGTATGGGTGTTTTTTTCTTCCGTCTGTGCTCGCTCGCGCGTGCACGGACCATGTGTAGTTTCTGGGGTTGGCCTGGACTGCGTAGCTATAAAACCTTGTGACGCGTTGCGGTTGAAGTTGATCTAATCCGTGAAGCCATAGACTTTGTACCAATTTCGACGATACTATCTGTGCGCACTGGCGCGCGTACATATTACGCTTGGAGTTATGAGTGATTGGAGGCAGGGGATTCTTTTCGTCTGAGTCTTCATCTAACCTGAATAAATATATTGTACCTCTACAAAACTAGACCACGTAGCTGCAAACATTGTTTTGCGTTTCTGTCGGAGCTGACTTTGTCTGTGTAGCCGTAAACCTTGTACAGTCTCGACGATGCCACCTGTACGAACTGGCGTGCGTACATAATACTCTTGAAGTTCTAAATGATTGGAAGCGGAGATCCGTTTCGTCTGAGCGTTCTGTTTTGTTCGCAACAGCGTGCGTCTGACATAGCTAAATTTTTTATTTCTTTTAACTTTAACAGCGTTGTTTTTTCTCGCACGATGAGGCGTGCGAGCCTACTGGAATCCATGATCATCGAGCCCTACGGGGGAGCCTATTATGACTCGCGTTGAGGCTCTAATGGAAATGAGAATCAAATCAATTATCACCGAACAATCATTCGGTTAGAGGGATTAAACTCTTGATCAAACATTATCATCGGACGATCATTCGATAAGAGGCATTAACCTTGATCGCCGACGCTGAATATCCGGTACAAACTTGGCCCTGATGGAAGAGCTAAATCGGAGTTCTCTGTGTTCGAACAGCTAGATTGCAGTTCTCTGTGTTTGAACAGCTAGATTGCAGTTCTCTGTGTTTGAACAGATAGATCGCAGCTCTCTTTCTTTGAACAGCTAGATCGCAGTTCTCTGTGCTTGAACAGCTTGATCGCAGTTCTCTGTGCTTGAACAGCTAGATTGCAGTTCTCTGTGTTTGAACAGCTAGATTGCAGTTCTCTGTGTTTGAACAGATAGATCGCAGCTCTCTTTCTTTGAACAGCTAGATCGCAGTTCTCTGTGCTTGAACAGCTTGATCGCAGTTCTCTGTGCTTGAACAGCTAGATTGCAGTTCTCTGTGTTTGAACAGCTAGATTGCAGTTCTCTGTGTTTGAACAGATAGATCGCAGCTCTCTTTCTTTGAACAGCTAGATCGCAGTTCTCTGTGTTTGAACAGCTAGATCGCAGTTCTCTGTGTTTGAACAGCTAGATTGCAGTTCTCTGTGTTTGAACAGCTAGATCGCAGTTCTCTGTGTTTGAACAGCTTGATCGCAGTTCTCTGTGTTCGAACAGCTAGATTGCAGTTCTCTGTGCTTGAACAGCTTGATCGCAGTTCTCTGTGCTTGAACAGCTTGATCGCAGTTCTCTGTGTTCGAACAGCTAGATTGCAGTTCTCTGTGTTTGAACAGATAGATCGCAGCTCTCTTTGTTTGAACAGCTAGATTGCAGTTCTCTGTGTTTTAACAGCTAGATTGCAGTTCTCTGTGTTTTAACAGCGAGATCGCAGTTCTCTGTGTTTGAACAGCTAGATTGCAGTTCTCTGTGTTTGAACAGCTAGATCGCAGTTCTCTGTGTTTTAACAGCGAGATCGCAGTTCTCTATGTTTGAACAGCTAGATCGCAGTTCTCTATGTTTGAACAGCTAGATCGTAGTTCTCTGAGATTCAACAGCTAAATCGCTGTTCTCTGGGATTGATCGATTTGCAATCGAACCACAAGCATTGTGTGGTGGGTGGTGTTGGAATCCGCTCGATTGAAATAATCGAATGCCCGAGCAATTGCCAAGCTGTCTGAGTCCCTTCCGAGAGATTTCGTGACAATTGACGAATGGTGTTATTTTTGGGTAATAAAATTCAATTTTAGCAGGACCAAGACATATATTTTCCGTATTCCTCATTTTGCACTTCTTAGTTTAAATGATGTTGCATTCGTTGGGTACCCTCATCTGGCGACTCGTGGTAAGACATATGATGCAAAGCTGACGTTTGAGCGTCGTCTCAGAATGGCTACGAAGCCGGCTAATTAGGCGTGGTTGCAGATCGCTATGTGCTGCCTTTGCTGAAATCTTCCCCCCTAGTCCTCTGTTAGGTTCACGGGCCGCATGGAGTCACGGCCCAACCGAGGACGTCAACACCCTTATTTCCCTTCAGACTCCCCTCTTCTTCACAATTCTATCTCTCATTTTCTCTCTCTCCTGATTTGCTTGCCTTTTATTTACCTCATTTGCATCTTATGTTTAATTCAAATTTCCTTTAACTTGTCTCAGACTCCTTCTTAACAACTCTCCTAATAGTCGTTGCACACAAACACACACATACACACACACGCACATTCAAACATACACGTACCGGTTCTAACTATTCTCCTTTTGGGTGACAAATAACAGTCAAGTTGCGCGTTTTCTTTCATTCTACCTCTTTCTACGACTATTCATTCTTCTTCTTACCATTCTTGCTTTTATCATGCGTAAAATTTCCTACACCTAGTGTAGATCTCATGCATGGGATCCCCGTTTACTGTCTCTTCTTCATCTTCCCCCTCAGCAGGTGTTGGAGCGTGATGCCCTGGCACCTTAAGGACTAATGCGGATCCTTGGGGCTCTGAAGTAGAGTAGGTAGTGTGTTATTCCTCCTTACTGTCATCCGGGGAGTGCTGGGACCATATGGTCTCAGCACCTTAGAAGTTCCTGTACCTCCTGTGGCACCCGTACATACCATAGACGTTCGCCGCGTAAAGGATTTTGACTTTGCGCAGTAGTAAACCTAACTCGAACATTAAAAGAAGAATAAAAACAAAGACTAACATGATGCAGCACTGTTTGCTGGTTTGACATTCGGCGCCAGAAGAACGATGACTAGAGTGCGCTAGAAAGCCTCGTCACTCTAATCTTGAATCCTTGCTGAAATGTTGCTCTCCTGTCTGAGGTTTTGCTGTTGAGTCAGATCTGCGGCTCCTTGATCGTGAAGTTCCGGCTTCAGCAAATCCTGCTGAGGGGTCATTCTCTTTGTGAGTTGAGCCATTGTCGCAAGGTCCATGCCTCCGTATCTTGTGTAAGATATATTTCCGCGGGGGGGAAGAGCATCCAGTAAGTTATCTGCTCGCGGAAAAATTAGTCCTCGTTTGTAACAGTCGTGTTGCTTCATTGCACTAGTTTACACTTCATCCTGTTTGGTGTAGAATTTGGCCGCAGTGTTGCTTCATTGCACTAGTTTACACTTCATCCTGTTTGGTGTAGAATTTGGCCGCAGTGTTGCTTCATTGCACTAGTTTACACTTCATCCTGTTTGGTGTAGAATTTGGCCGCAGTTGAACTTTTCTCACGTCAGCTTTGCCATGAGAAATTAGCTTGACGGCTTTGCTTCTGCCGGTGGTGAAGCGAGCTATTTTAAGCTGTTTCTCTTTTTCTCTGTTTTTTTCCTTTATTCCTGCTGGCTGGTCGGTGTGGGGTCTGTCAACTTCGTATAGCTTGCTCTTCTCCCACATTTTTCTACACGGGTTTCTTCACTAATAATAAATAACAAATAAATACCAGGTGATATTTATTTTATAATAGAAAAAAAGGAAAAAATAGGCAACAAGTAACAAATTATAAATAATGAATAATTATTAATGATGAATAATAATTCAAAAAATATAATAACACATCAATTATTCAAAAATTATTTATAATAATATTTCATATATTATAAATCATTATAAATAATAAGGAAGAGCCTCGAATAGATGAACGAGACTTTGTACAACTAATATGAATCGTCATAAAATAGAAAATGATTGCTTTGGATGTTAATATACAGAGTATATCAGGTGAAGAAGTTATGTTTCGGCGTAGCCTCTATATTGAAGAGTGCCCTTGTACCAGGAAATTTTCGCATTCATTGCAGTCACTGACCCTGACATTCTACGTCACAAGTACCCATGTCGTGACGAAAACTAAACTTCCTATGTTTTATTAGTCACTGACACTGCAAACAATAAATCAATAACCCTCCCTCTCTTTCCCACTCATTAGATCAACGACCCTGCGAGGCCCCGGTACGAGGTCCCACTACCAGTGTCCCTGCCAGAGGAGCCCGGTACAGAGCCTCTGTACCAGGTGACCATGGGGCAGCAGGGCAACCCTTTCGTACTTAACGTCACCAGAACCAGTAACGGAAATGAGCTGTGAGTAGGAGACACACTCCCAGTGGAAGGTGTGCAATTCGTCCGTCCGTAACATTAACAAGAATGACCGTCGACGCAATAAAGCAAGGCACGCACCAACGCAATGAAAAAAGGGACGAGGGAATGAGAGACATTGAAGCACGTCCACGTATAAATGATGGGTGACCTTGGTTGCACGAAACCGTCGACAATCACGTCCATGTATAAATAATGGGTGACCTTGGTTGCATGAAGCCGTCGACAATCACGTCCATGTATAAATAATGGGTGACCTTGGTTGCATGAAGCCGTCGACAATCACGTCCATGTATAAATAATGGGTGACCTTGGTTGCATGAAGCCGTCGACAATCACGTCCATGTATAAATAATGGGTGACCTTGGTTGCATGAAGCCGTCGACAATCACGTCCATGTATAAATAATGGGTGACCTTGGTTGCAGGACGGCCGACGACAATCACGTCCAGGTATAAATAATGGGTGACCTTGGTTGCAGGACGGCCGACGACAATCACGTCCAGGTATAAATAATGGGTGACCTTGGTTGCAGGACGGCCGACGACAATCACGTCCAGGTATAAATAATGGGTGACCTTGGTTGCAGGACGGCCGACGACAATCACGTCCAGGTATAAATAATGGGCGACCTTGGTTGCAGGACGGCCGACGACAATCACTTCCATGTATAAATAATGGGTGACCTTGGTTGCATGAAGCCGTCGACAATCACGTCCATGTATAAATAATGGGTGACCTTGGTTGCAGGACGGCCGACGACAATCACGTCCAGGTATAAATAATGGGTGACCTTGGTTGCAGGACGCCGTCGACAATCACGTCCATGTATAAATAATGGGTGACCTTGGTTGCAGGACGGCCGACGACAATCACGTCCAGGTATAAATAATGGGTGACCTTGGTTGCAGGACGGCCGACGACAAGATCACATTAAGCATTTGTCCACACGTGTAATCTGTGCAATCTTGTGCTGATGATGCTTTCCACCATTTAGTTTATGTTACTTGATGGCGATTAATTCTTAATAAATAGTTTATTAGTAGCATTAACGTTTCTTGTTAATGTGAGGCTTTGTCGTCTGCCGAAATTGGACTGACCAAAGCCAGGCAATAATGCGAACTTGGCTTGACGGCGCTGCACACCTGATCATCACTAATTAGTGTTGATGACGGCGCTGCGCACCTGATCATCACTAATTAGTGTTGATGACGGCGCTGCACACCTGATCATCACTAATTAGTGTTGATGACGGCGCTGAGCACCGGATCATCACTAATTAGTGTTGATGACGGCGCTGCACACCTGATCATCACTAATTAGTGTTGATGACGGCGCTGCACACCTGATCATCACTAATTAGTGTTGATGACTGCGCTGCACACCTGATCATCACTAATTAGTGTTGATGACGGCGCTGCACACCTGATCATCACTATTTAGTGTTGATGACGACGCTGCACACCTGATCATCACTAATTAGTGTTGATGACGGCGCTGCACACCTGATCATCACTAATTAGTGTTGATTAACTAATTCATTGTTCTACAGTAATTAGTGTAGAACAATCAACCATTACAGTCCGCGGATTGCTGGCGCAGAGGGCGAGGGTCACGTCGAGGCTTGTCGAGATCAGGCGAAACATGTTGAGGCGAGTTGAGTTGGTTGCGACGAGCTGAAACTGGCCGAAATGATTCAAGACAAGCGGAGATGAGCTGAGGCGAGGGGTCTCGAGGGACTCTGGGAGCTCGGGAAGACCCGGGGGACATGAAAATCTCTCCGGGATTCATCGGGCTCTTTTGCGACCCAAGGGACCAATGCCCCTTCCCCCGCCCCATCTCCTTAAACAATCAGTGCAAAAATAATAATCTGACCAGTTTTTCTACCCATGACGAACCTGCTCTTACTTTTTCACGATCCACAATATTATAACGCTGGAGTATTTGTGCGGGAGTTCGTGTTTGGGATTTTGTGAATGGGTATTTTTTCTTCAGTCTGTGCTTGCTCGCGCGTGCACGGACCATATGCAGTTTCTGGGGTTGACCTGGACTGCGCAGCTGTAAAACCTTGTGACGCGTTGCGGTTGGAGTCTATCTAATCCGTGAAGCCATAGACCTTGTACCAATTTCGACGATACTATCTGTGCGCACTGGCGTGAGGACATATTGATCATGTGGTTCTGAGGGGTTTGAGGCGAGGATTCGTTTCGTTTCATCTGAGTCTTTATCTTGCCTGAGTAAATATATTGTACCAATGCAACTGGATCGTGTAGCTGTAAATATCGTGTTGCGTTGCTGTCGGAGCTGACTTCGTCCGAGTGACCGTGAATCTTGTACCAATTTCGACGATACTATCTGTGCGCACTGGCGTATGGACATATAACTCATGAGGTTCTGAGGGGTTGGAGGCGAGGATTCTTTTCGTTTCATCGGAGTCTTTATCTTGCCTAAATAAATAAATTGTATTTATACAACTAAACCGCGTAGCTGTAAATATTGTGTTGCGTTGTTGTTGGAGCTGAATTTGCTCGTGTAGCCACTGACCTTGTACTAATCTCGACGATGCTACCTGAACGCACTATGGTGCGTACCTATCACTCTTTAAATTCTAAAGGATTGGAAGCGGAGGTCCGTTCCGAGTAAGCGTTTTTTCTTTTGAGCACCAGCGTGCGTCTGACATTGCTAAAATTTTCACCTTTTTTCTAACGTTGAAAGCGTTGTTTTGTTTTTTCCTCGCACACTTATGCGTGCGAGCCTACTGGAATCAATGATCATCGAGCTCTACGGGGAGCCTATTATGGCTCACGTTGAGGCTCTGGTGGAAATGAGGCTCAAATCAAACTCAACCCTACCAACTATTTTATCCTTTTTCTTCCTTTCCTTAGGTTGAGGCAGGTTGGCCCAATCACGTTTGAGGACCAGTTCATCCAGATCTCCTTCCGTCTGTCCAGCCCCTTCCTCTACGGCTTCGGCGAGAACGTTCACCCTCGCCTGCAGCACACGTTTGAGCCGCGAACCACCTATTCTATGTTCTCAGGCGACCAGCCCATTGCGACGGTGAGGCCTCTGTGTAGTATTGCACACGGGCGAGCCGCGCACCGTCTATTCCATGTTCTCATGCGACCAACATATTACGACGGTGAGGCCTCTGTGTTGTATTGCACACGGGCGAGCCGCGCACCGTCTATTCCATGTTCTCATGCGACCAACATATTACGACGGTGAGGCCTCTGTGTAGTATTGCACACGGGCGAGCCGCGCACCGTCTATTCCATGTTCTCATGCGACCAACATATTACGACGGTGAGGCCTCTGTGTAGTACAGCACACGTTTGAGCCGCCTTCCATCTATTCCATGTCCTCACGCGACCAGCCCATTGCGACGGTGATGCCTCTGTGTAGTACAAGTGAAGGGAACCGCAGCGAGGTGGAGCTGAGCCTCTCGTGCTTGTGTCTTTGGGAGTGAAGGTAGCAGCAGACATGAGAGTTAGAACTCTCTTGCTGGCATTATATTAGCGCAGTGGGAACGTTAAGCTCTTCCTGTCACGGCCCTCCTGAATCTGTTCATAAAAAATATGCAAAACGACGTTTTTTCACGATTTTTTTTCCTACGTGCAGTGGCTGTTAATGGTTATTTTGGTACTACAGTGAACAGGGACGGTATCGAACTATAAATCCCGATAGCGGTCACTCTAATTTAATCTCATCCTAGCATGTTGCAGAGTAGCATCTGGTGATATTCGTCACGGAGATCTTTCAACGCAGTTTAAACACACGTTTGTCCTGAAACTAATGAGCGCGGGAAAATTAGATAAAGTCTGTGATGTGGTTGATCATTTGATTATGATCTTTAACCTTGCCTCCTGAAGATCTGTTTCCTAAGGAAGCCAATTCCATATCCCGAGGTGAAGAGCCTCGATGGCTAATCTAAAATTTCAGCGCATTAAATCTAGACTCACGTTAACCATATTTTGTAGAATAAAAATCATCTGCAGAAATAATCAATCGGGTGATATTTAAAGGCATAAATGATATGTAACGCTCACCTAGGCTATTTCTACCAAGACTTAGAAGTACCATGTTAATCCAGTTGTTATGCAAGGAATCAAATTTAACCATCGCTACAATCACATAAGTTTTGACCTAACTCTCTTTAGGGTGAGAGCAACCACTACGGCGTGTTCCCCTACTACGTGAACATCGAAGACGACGAGGGCAACACCCACTCCGTGCTCTTCCTCAACTCCAACGCAATGGGTGAGACGACGTTTAATTTACATATAAAAGTATAGCAAATAATAGACACAGAATTTAAAACAAAGATCGTAGAAAATGAAACACGAAACACTCGTTGAGTAAACTGCGTGATGAACAGTAAAAACTGCCGCCATCTGATCGTGTGCCAAGCTGCTCACGAGCAACGTCATCGAACACATTTCAAGCAGGGTTAAACTTCTGGCAACGAGCTTTTCTTGAAGTTTGATTCTACTTCCAGTGTCAGATCATTTCGTTCATGAGCAACTTGACACACGAGTACAAGATTGCGCCAGCGTTCGCGGTTGACAGTCGAGATTAAATAAAGAAGTGTCCACTGTTGCGTCGTCTCTATTCATGGACCCTAAGTCAACTGGTAGACTCGTGGTTTCCATGTCACCTGCACGCTTCACAATTTACCATGCTCCGTGTGTTAGAAGCTATATAACAATTTTCCATGTCACCTGTATGCTTCACAATTTACCATGTTCCGTGTGTTAGAAGCTATATAACAATTTTCCATGTCACCTGTATGCTTCACAATTTACCATGTTCCGTGTGTTAGAAGCTATATGACAATTTTCCATGTCACCTGTATGCTTCACAATTTACCATGTTCCGTGTGTTAGAAGCTATATAACAATTTTCCATGTCACCTGTATGCTTCACAATTTACCATGTTCCGTGTG
>SDVV010034284.1:0-11192 GCA_016164225.1 Gammarus roeselii
CAACAGTACCATTGCGACCGATAAACTGCCAATGGTGCTCCACACGACAGTATCATTGAGACCGATATGCTGTCAATGATGCTCCACACGACATTACCATTGAGACCGATATGCTGTCAATGGTGCTCGACGCGTCAGTACCATTGATACCGATTCACTGTCAATGGTGCTCCACACGACAGTACCATTGAGAACGATGTACTGTCAATGGTGCTCCACACGACAGTACCATTGAGACCGTTATACAGTCAATAGTGCTCTACACGATAGTACCAATGAGACCGAAATACTGTCAATCTTGCTTCCCACGACAATAACATTGAGACCGATATACTGTCACTGGTGCTCCACACGACAGTACCATTGAAACCGATATACTGTCAATGGTGCTGCACACGACAGTACCATTGAGACCGATAAACTGCCAATGGTGCTCCACTCGGCACTATCATTGAGACCGTAATACTGTCAAGGGTGCTCCACACGACAATATCATTGAGGCCGATATACTGTCAATGGTGCTCCCCACGATAGTACCATTGAGACCGATATACTGGCAATGGTGCTACACACAACAGTACCATTATTACCGATATACTGTCAATGGTGCTACACACGACAATACCATTGAGACCGATATACCGTCGATGACGCCCTGCACGACCTGAACCATTGAGACCGATATACTGTCAATGGTGCTCCACACATCAGTACATTGAGACTGATATACTCTCAATGGTGCTCCACAAAACAGTTCTGTTGAGACCGATATACTGTAAATAGGTCTCCACACGAAAGTATCATTGAGACCGATTCACTGTGAATGGTGCTCCACATGACAGTATCATTAAGACCGATATCCTGGCAATGGTGCTTCACACAACAGTACCATTGGGACCAATACATTCAAAAAGGTGCTCACGCGACAGTACCATTGGGACCGATATACTGTCAATAGTGCTCCACACGACAGTACTATTGAGACCGATTAACCGTCAAAAGTGCTTCACATGACAGTACCATTGACACCGATATACTGTCAATGGTGCTCCCCACGATAGTACCATTAGGACCGATATACTGTCAATGGTGCTCCACAAGACAATACCATTGAGACCGATATACGGTCAATGGCGCTCCACAGGACATTAACATTGAGACCGATACACTGTCAATGGTGTTCCTCACGACAGTACCATTGAGACCGATATACTGGCAATAGTGCTCCACACGACAGTACTAATGAAACCGATATACTGTCAATGGTGCTTCAGACGACAGTACCATTGAGACCGATATACTGTCAATAGTGCTCCACACAACAGTTCCATTGAGACCGATATACTGTCAATAGTGCTCTACACGACAGTACCAATGCGACCGATATACTGTCAATCATGCATCCCACGACAGTAACATTGAGACTGATATACTATCACTGGTGCTCCACATGACCATACCATTGAGACCGATATACTGTCCATTGTGCTCCACACGACAGTACCATTGAGACCGATATACTGTCCATGGTGCTCCACACAACAGTACCATTGAGTCCGATTTTCTGTCAATGGTGCTCCACTCGACAGTACCATTGAGACCGATATACTGTCCATGGTGCTCCACACGACAGTGCCATTGAGTCCGATTTTCTGTCAATGGTGCTCCACACGACAGTACCAATGAGACCGATATATTATCAATGGTGCTCCACCAGACAGTACCATTGAGACCGATATACTGTCCATGGTGCTCCACACGACAGTACTATGAGTCCGATTTTCTGTCAATGGTGCTCCACACGACAGTACCAATGAGACCGATATATTATCAATGGTGCTCCACCAGACAGTACCATTGAGACCGATTAACTGTCAATGGTGCTCCACACGACAGCACTATGGAGAACCATATACTGTCTATGCTGCTCCTCACGACAATACAATTGAGACCGATATACTGACAATAGTGCTCCACACGACAATACCATTGAGACCGAAATACTGTCAATGGTGCTTCACACAACAGTACCATTGAGACCGATATACTGTCAATGGTGCTCCACACGACAGTACCATTGAGACCGATAAGCCATAAAAAGTGCTTACATGACAGTACCATTGCGACCGATATAATGCCAATGGTGCTCCCCACGATAGTAACATTGAGACAGATATACTGTCAATGGTGCTCCGCACGCCAGTACCATTAGGACCGATGTACTGTCAGGGTGCTCCAAACGATAAAACTATTGAGGCCGATGTACTGTCGATGGCGCCCCACACGACAGTACTTTTGTGACCGATATACTGTCAATGGTGCTCCACAAGACAGTACCATTGAGACCGATATACTGTCAATGGTGCTCCACACGACAGTACCATTAAGTCCGATGTACTGTCAATGGTGCTCCACACGACAGTATCACTGAGACCGATATACTGGCAATGGTGCTACACACAACGGTACCATTGAAACCGATATACTGCAAATGGTGCTCCACACGACAGTACCATTTTGACTGATATACTGTCAATAGAGCTCCACACGACAGTACCATTTAGACTGATAAACCGTCAAAAGTGCTTCACATGACAG
The DNA here is from genome assembly GCA_016164225.1 of Gammarus roeselii. Lineage (NCBI taxonomy): Eukaryota > Metazoa > Arthropoda > Malacostraca > Amphipoda > Gammaridae > Gammarus > Gammarus roeselii. Next base: position 2,599 of record SDVV010034284.1, read on the forward strand.
TACCATTGAGACCGATATACTGTCAATGGTGCTCCCCACGATAGTACCATTGGGACCGATATACTGTCAATGGTGCTCCACACAACAGTACCATTAGGACCGATATACTGTCAATGGTGCTCCACACGACAGTACCATTAAGACCGATGTACTGTCAATGGTGCTCCACACGACAGTACCCTTGAGACCGATATACTGGCAATAGTTTTCACACGACAGTACCAATGAGACCGATATCCTGTCAATGGTGCTTCAGACGACAGTACCATTGAGACCGATAAACCGTCAAAAGTGCTTCACATGACAGTACCAATGAGGCCGATATACTGTCAATTATGCTCCCCACGATAGTACCATTGAGACCGATATACTGGCAATGGTGCTACATATAACAGTACCATTATCACCGAAATACTGTCAATGGTGCTAAACACGACAATACCATTGAGACCGATATACCGTCAATGACGCCCCGCACGACAGTACCATTGAGACCGATACACTGTTAATGGTGTTCCACACGACAGTACATTCAGACCGATATACTATCAATGGTGCTCCACACGACAGTACCATAGAGACCGATATATTGTCCTTAGTGCTCCACACGACAGTACCATTGAGACCGATAGGCCGTCAAAAGTGCTTCACATGACAGTACCATTGAGACCGATGTACTGTCAATGGTGCTCCACACGACAGTACCATTGAGACCGTTATACTGTCAATAGTGCTCTACACGATAGTACCAATGAGACCGAAATACTGTCAATCTTGCTCCCCACGACAATATTATTGAGACCGATATACTGTCACTGGTGCTCCACAAGACAGTATCATTGAAACCGAGATACTGTCAATGGTGCTGCACACGACAGTACCATTGAGACCGATAAACAGCCAATGGTGCTCCACTCGGCACTATCATTGAGACCGAAATACTATCAAGGGTGCTCCACACGTCAGTATCATTGAAACCGATATACTGTCAAGGGTGCTCCACACGACAGTACCATTGAGACCGATATACTGGTGATAGTGCTTCACACGACAGTACCAATGAGACCGATATTCTGTCAATGGTGCTCCACTCGGCACTATCATTGAGACCGTAATACTGTCAAGGGTGCTCCACACGTCAGTATCATTGAGACCGTTATACTGTCAATTGTGCTCTACACGATAGTACCAATGAGACCGAAATACTCTCAATCTTGCTTTCCACGACAATAACATTGGGACCGATATACTGTCACTGGTGCTCCACACGACAGTACCATTGAAACCGATATACTGTCAATGGTCTGCACACGAAAGTTCCATTGAGACCGATAAACTGCCAATGGTGCTCCACACGACAGTACCATTAGAACCGATATACTGACAATAGTGCTCCACACGACAGTAAAAATGAAACCGATGTACTGTCAATGGTGCTTCAGACGACAGTACCATTGAGACCGATATACTGTCAATAGTGCTCCACATAACAGTTCTATTGAGACCGATATACTGTCAATAGTGCTCTACACGACAGTACCAATGCAACCGATATAATGTCAATCTTGCTTCCCACGACAGTAACATTGAGACTGATACACTGTCACTGGTGCTCCACATGACCGTACCATTGAGACCGATATACTGTCCATTGTGCTCCACACGACAGTACCATTGAGAACGAAATACGGTCAAAGGAGCTCAAAACGACAGTACCATTGAGGGCGATATACTGTCACTGGTCCTCCACACGACAGTACCCTTGAGACCGATATTCTGTCAATGGTGTTCCACTCGACAGTACCATTGAGACCGATATACTGCCCATGATGCTCCACCCGACAGCACCATTGAGACCGATTTACTGTCAATGGTGCTCCACACGACAGTACCAATGAGACCGATATATTGTCAATGGTGCTCCACCAGACAGTACCATTGAGATCGATTAACTGTCTATGGTGCTCCACACGACAGCACTATGGAAAACCATATACTGTCTATTGTGCTCCTCACGACAATACAATTGAGACCGAACTACTGACAGTGGTGCTCCACACGAGAGTACCATTGAGACCGATATACCGTCTATGGTGCTTCACACAACAGTACCTTAGAGACAGATATACTGTCATTAGTGCTCCACACGACAGTAACAATTGAGACCGATAAGCCGTCAAAAGTGCTTCACATGACAGTACCATTAAGACCGATATAATGTCAATGGTGCTCCCCACGATAGTACCATTGAGACCGATATACTGTCAATGGTGCTCCACACGCCAGTACCATTAAGACCGATATACTGTCAATGGTGCTCCAAACGATATAACTATTGAGACCGATATACTGTCGATGGCGCCCTACACGACAGTACTATTGAGACCTATATACTGTCAATGGTGCTCCACACCACAGTACCATTGAGACCGATATACTGTCAATGGTGCTCCACACAACAGTTCTATTTAGACCGATATACTGTCAATGGTGCTCCACAAGACAGTTCCATTGAGACCGATATACTGTCAATGGTGCCCCACACGACAGTACCATTGAGACCGATATACTGTCAATGGTGCTCATCACAAAAGTACCAATGAACCGATATACTGTCAATGGTGCTTCACACGACAGTACTATTGAGTCCGATATACCGTCAATGGTGCTCCACTCAACAGTACTATGGAGACCCATATACTGTCAATGGTGCTCCACTCGGCAGTACCATTGAGACCGATATACCGTCAATGGTGCTCCACACGACAGAATCTTTGAGACCGATATACTGTCAATGGTGCTCCACACGACAGTACCATTGAGACCGATAAGCCGTCAAAAGTGCTTCACATGACAGTACCATTGCGACCGATATATTGCCAATGGTGCTCCCCATGATAGTTCCATTGAGACCGATATACTGTCAATGGTGCTCTACACGCCAGTACCATTAGGACCGATATACTGTCAATGGTGCTCCAAACGATAAAACTATTGAGACCGATGGACTGTCGATGGCACCCCACACGACAGTACTATTGTGACCGATATACTGTCAATGGTGCTCCACACGACAGTACCATTGAGACCGATATACTGTCAATGGTGTTCCACACGACAGAACTATGGAAACCCATATACTGTCTATGGTGCCCCTCACGACAATACAATTAAGACCGATATACTGACAATGGTGCTCCACACGGCAGTACCATTGGGACCGATATACTGTCAATGGTGCTCCACGCGACAGTATCACTGGGACCGATAAACTGGCAATGGTGCTACACACAACAGTGCCATTGAGACCGATATACTGCGAATGGTGCTCCACACGACTGTACCATTTTGACTGATATACTGTCAATAGAGCTCCACACGACAGTACCATTGAGACCGATAAACCGTCAAAAGTGCTTCACACGACAGCACCATTGAGGCCGATATACTGTCAATGGTGCTCCCCACGATAGTACCATTGAGACCGATATACTGGCAATGGTGCTACACGCAACATTACCATTATCACCGATATACTGTCAATGGTGCTACACACGACAATACCATTGAGACCGATAAACCGTCGATGACGCCCCGCACGACAGTACCATTGAGACCGATATACTGTCAATGGTGCTCCACACATCAGTACATTGAGACTGATATACTATCAATGGTGTCCACACAACAGTTCTGTTGAGACCGATATACTGTAATAGGTCTCCACACGAAAGTATCATTGAGACCGATTCACTGTGAATGGTGCTCCACATGACAGTATCATTAAGACCGATATCCTGGCAATGGTGCTTCACACAACAGTACCATTGAGACCAATATAATGCCAATGGTGCCTCACGCGACAGTACCATTGGGACCGATATACTGTCAATAGTGCTCCACACGACAGTACCATTGAGACCGATTGACCGTCAAAAGGGCTTCACATGACAGTACTATTGAGACCGATATACTGTCAATGGTGTTCCCCACGATAGTACCATTAGGACCGATATACTGTCAATGGTGCTCCACAAGACAATACCATTGAGACCGATATACTGTCAATGGCGCTCCACACGACAGTAACATTGAGACCAATACACTGTCAATGGTGTTCCTCACGACAGTACCATTGTAACCGATATACTGGCAATAGTGCTCCACGCGACAGTACCAATGAAACCGATATAATGTCAATGGTGCTTCAGACGACAGTACCATTGAGACCGATATACTGTCAATAGTGCTCCACACAACAGTTCCATTGAGACCGATATACTGTCAATCTTGCTTCCCACGACAGTAACATTGAGACTGATATACTGTCACTGGTGCTCCACATGACCGTACCATTGAGACCGATATACTGTCCATTGTGCTCCACACGACAGTACCATTGAGACCGAAATACGGTCAAAGGAGCTCCAATCGACAGTACCATTGAGACCGATATACTGTCACTGGTCCTCCACACGACAGTACCCTTGAGACCGATATTCTGCCAATGGTGCTCCACTCGACAGTACCATTGAGACCGATATACTGTCCATGGTGCTCCACACGACAGTACCATTGAGACCGATTTACTGTTAATGATGCTCCACACGACAGTACCAATGAGACCGATGTATTGTCAATGGTGCTCCACCAGACAGTACCATTGAGATCGATTAACTGTCAATGGTGCTCCACACGACAGCACTATGGAAAACCATATACTGTCTATGGTGCTCCCCACGACAATACAATAGAGACCGATATACTGACAATGGTGCTCCACACGGCAGTACCATTGAGACCGATATACTGTCAATGGTGCTTCACACAACAGTACCATTGAGACCGATATACTGTCAATGGTGCTCCACAAGACAGTTCCATTGAGACCGATATACTGTCAATGGTGCCCCACACGACAATACCATTGAGACCGATATACTGTCAATGGTGCTCATCACGACATTACCAATGAGACCGATATACTGTCAATGGTGCTTCACACAACAGTACTATTGAGACCGTTATGCCGTCAATGGTGCTCCACTCAACAGTACTATATAGGCCCATTTACTGTCAATGGTGCTCCACTCGGCAGTACCATTGAGACCGATATACCGTCAATGTTGCTCCACACGACAGTATCTTTGAGACCGATATACTGTCAATGGTTCTCAACATGACAGTACCATTGAGACCAATAAGCCGTCAAAAGTGCTTCACATGACAGTACCATTGCGACCGATATAATGCCAATGGTGCTTGCCACGATAGTACCATTGAGACCGATATACTGTCAATGGTAATCCACACGCCAGTACCATTATGACCGATATACTGTCAATGGTGCCCCAAACGATAAAACTATTGAGACCGATGTACTGTCGATGGCGCCCCACACGACAGTACTATTGTGACCGATATACTGTCAATGGTGCTCCACACGACAGTACCATTGAGACCGATATACTCTCAATGGTGCTCAACACGACAGAACTATGGAAACCCAGATACTGTCTATGGTGCTCCTCACGACAATACAATTAGGACCGATATACTAACAATGGAGCTCCATACGGCAGTGCCATTGAGACCGATATACTGTCAATGGTGCTCCACGCTACAGTATCACTGAGACCGATATACTGGCAATGGTGCTACACACAACGGTACCATTGTGACCGATATACTGCGAATGGTGCTCCAACCGACAGTACCATTTTGACTGATATACTGTCAATAGAGCTCCACACGACAGTACCATTGAGACCGATAAACCGTCAAAAGTGCTTCACATGACAGTACCATTGAGACCGATATACTGTCAATGGTGCTCCCCACGATAGTACCGATGGAACCGAGATATTGTAAATGGTGCTCCACACAACAGTACCATTAGGACCGATATACTGTCAATGGTGCTCCACACGACAGTACCATTAAGACCGATGTACTGTCAATGGTGCTCCGCACGACAGTACCATTGAGACCGATATACTGTCAATAGTGCTCTACACGACAGTACCAATGAGACCGATATACTGTCAATCTTGCTTCTCACGACAGTAACAGTGAGGCCGATATACTGTCAATGGTTCTAAACACGACAGTACCATTAAGACCGATATAATGTCAATGGTGTTCAACACGACAGTACTATGGAAACCCATATACTGGCAATGGTGCTCCACACGACAATACCATTAAGACCGATGAACTGACAATGATGCTCCACATGATAGTACCATTGTGACCGATATACTGTCAATGGTGCTCCACACAACAGTTCTATTGAGACCGATATACTGTCAATGATGCTCAACACGACTGTTCCATTGAGACCGATATACTGTCAATTGTGCCCCACACGACAATACCATCGAGACCGATATACTGTCAATGGTGCTTAACACGACAGTACCATTGAGACCGATATACTGTCAGTTTTGCTCCACACGACAATACCATTGAGACCGATATACTGTCAATGGTGCTTCACACGTCAGTATCATTGAGACCGATATACTGTCAATGGTGTTCCACACGTCAGTGCCATTAAGACCGATGTACTGTCAATGGTGCTCCACACGACAGTACCATTGAGACCGTTATACTGTCAATAGTGCTCTACACGATAGTACCAATGAGACCGAAATACTGTCAATCTTGCTTCCCACGACAATAACATTGGGACCGATATACTGTCATTGGTGCTCCACACGACAGTACCATTGAAACCGATATACTGTCAATGGTGCTGCACACGACAACACCATTGAGACCGATAAACTGCCAATGGTGCTCCAAACGACAGTATCATTGAGACCGATATGCTGTCAATGATGCTCCACACGACATTACCATTGAGACCGATATACTGTCAATGGTGCTCGACGCGTCAGTACCATTGATACTGATTCACTGTCAATGGTGCTCCACACGACAGTACCATTGAGACCGATATACTGTCAACGATGCTGCACACGACAGTACCATTGAGACTGATATACTGTCATTGATATTCCACCCGAAAGTACCATTGAGACCGATATACTGCCAATGATGCTCCACACGACAGTACCATTGAGACCTATATACTGTCAATGGTGCCCAGCACGACAATATCATTGGGACCGATATACTGTCTTTGGTGCTCCACACGATAGTACTATGGAGACCCAAAAACTGTCAATGGTGCTCTACTCGACACTAACATTGAGACCGTTATACTGTCAATGGGGCTCCACACGTCAGTATCATTGAGACCGATATACTGTCAATGGTGCTCCACACGACAGTACCATTGAGACCGATATACTGGCAATAGTTTTTCACACGACAGTACCAATGAGACCGATATACTGTCAATGGTGCTTCAGACGACAGTATCATTAAGACCGATATACTGTCAATGGTGCTTCACACGACAAGACCATTGAGACCGATATACTGTCAATGGTGCTCCACACGCAGTATTATAGAGACCAATATACTGTCATTAGAGCTCCACACGACAGTACCATTGAGACCGATAAACCGTCATAAGTGCTTCACATGACAGTACCATTGAGGCCGATATACTGTCAATGGTGCTCCCCACGATAGTTCCATTGAGACCGATATACTGGCAATGGTGCTACACACAACAGTACCATTGTCACCGATATACTGTCAATGGTGCTACACACGTCAATACCATTGAGACCGATATACCGTCGATGACGCCCCGCACGACAGTACCATTGAGACCGATATACTGTCAATGGTGCTCCACACGACAGTATATTGAGACCGATATACAATCAATGGTGCTCCACACAACAGTTCTGTTGAGACCGATATACTGTAAATAGGTCTCCACACGAAAGTACCATTGTGACCACTTCACTGTGAATTGTGCTCCACATGACAGTATCATTAAGACCGATATACTGTCAATGGTGCTTCACACGACAGTACTATTGAGACCGATATACTGTCAATGGTGCTTCACACGACAGTACCATTTAGACCGATATACTGTCATTAGGTGCTCCACACGACAGTATCATTGAGACCGATATACTGTCAATGGTGCTTCACACGACAGTACCATTGAGACCGATATACTGTCAATTGTGCTCCACACGACAGTACCATTGAGACCGATATACGTGCAATGGTGCTCCACACGACAGTACCATTGAGACCGATATACTGTCAATGGTGCTCCACACGAAAGTAACAATTGAGACCGATATACTGTCAATGGTGCTCTACACGACAGTACCATTGAGACCGATATACTGTCAATGGTGCTCCACACGACAGTACCATTGAGACCGATATACTGCCAATGGTGCTCCACACAACAGTTCTATTTAGACCGATATACTGTCAATAGTGCTCCACACGACAGTACCAATGAGACCGATATACTGTCAATCTTGCTTCCCACGACAGTAACATTGAGACCGATATACTGTCAATGGTGCTTAACACGACAGAACTATGGAGACCCATATACTGTTTATGGTGCTCCTCACGACAATACAACTAATACCGATATCCTGACAATGGTGCTCCACACGACAGTACCATTGAGACCGATATAC
>SDVV010034285.1:0-11192 GCA_016164225.1 Gammarus roeselii
ACTGGATTGTGTTTTGGAAGAAAACCATTATCCAGTTTTATAAATAGTGATTCGTTATTTTACAAGTATTGATGGTAACACCAGCTGACCCCGCTTATGGGTAAAAATACCCGATTTTTTTTTCTATGAATAACTTTTTCCTACTTTATTGAAGTAATAATGCTGAGTTAAAATACCAGTCAAAAGTTATCTAACTGATTTTTGTTATTGGCAGAAACCATGTTAATTTTTTTAACTGTTGGATTTTATTTTACCATCGACAATGGTAACACCAGCTGACCCCGATTTTTGGGTAAAAATACCAATTTTTTTTTACAGTGTAGGGGATGAAAGTAGAGTATAGTGAATAGCAATACAGTGCAGTAAATGACGTTGGGTTGTAGTAGATTGTAGTAGAGCCTAGTTGAGAATTGTAGAGTGTAGTGGACTGCAGTGACGTGCAGAAGAGCGTAGTGGACTGCAATATAATTCAGTTAAGTGTAGTAGAGTGCAATAAAGTTGTAGAAGAGTAAAGTAGAGGAGTGCAGTAGCAGGTAGTAGACTGCTATAGCAGAATTCAATAAAGTATAGTGGAGAGCATGAGTACAGTTAAATTCTTTGAAGTGTAATAAAGCACACTGTACTGCAGTTCACTACTCTCTATTGTACTTTAGTAAAACTCCATACATTCTTATGATATCGCCTGAAATTTGTTAAACTCTATAGTTGCTACGCTCTACTGCATTCCACTGTACTCTATTGCATTTCACTACACTCTACTGCACTCTATTCAAGCTCAGTAGTGTCTTGTACAGAGGACTGCAGTGAAATGCAATAGAGCGTAGCAGAGGAGTAGAGTGTAGTCGAATCCAATAGAGTTAATGTGGTTTTACTGGAGTGCGATAGAACGTAGTGGACTTCAGTTAAGTGTAGAGAACAGCTATGAGTGCATTCGAGTGTTCTAGAGTATAGTAGAGTAAAGTGACCATATTTTAATGCAGCAACGTCAGGCAACGTGTGGTAGGGCTAGTGAACGGCAACCTAAGTCAGTATAGTGTAGTAGCAGTCCATACACCACATTTTCGTAAACATTAAGCATAGAACATAGCAAGCTTACTCCTAGGAGTAACTTGAACATCGTCATGCGCACTATTTAAAAAGTGAGTTGTGTTAGGAATAAGTTTTGATATTTCTAATTTTTTTCAGTAACTATGGTGGGCCGCCTCGGCCGAGTAGTTAGCGTATCCAACTGCAGTGCCAGTCTCTGGAGTTGCATGTCGCGAGTTCGAGCCTCGGCAAAAACACGGGCCTCTTAATGAAGGTGAAACGACTGTATATGTCTGTACATACATTCATCTAAGATGGTTATGGCGGTACAGTTTTATATCATGGGGCAGTCAACACATATGGCAGAGGAAGTACAGATGGCCTCCAAGATGGGGTCCAAGAATATTTCACGCTGTTGGCCTCTCTTTTAAACTTGCGTTGGCCTCGCGCTTAAAAATTCGTACTCTAAAATTATACGTACGTTTGCACCGCCAGTCTAAAATATGTCAAATGAATAATTTGTAACTTTGCGCCACGGGTTAGGAACGCGAGTCCCTGCGTTGAATCAGGTTTGTGTATCAATTTCGTACTAACTCCAATTCGCACTGAATATCCTAGGACGAGTTTTAACCAGTCAACTCGACAGGGCATTTCTCCGAGTGTTGGGCATCACTCCAGTTATGTCGGGGATATTTTAGCCGTTGCGGGTAACGTTATTTGATATTCCCCATCTCCCTTGTATTAAACACTGGCATCGGGGTGCCATGTATAACCCAAGAAAATTAGTGTAGATGAAATTTCAGGTGGATCTCAAAGTACATGACTCATAGACACTAAAATCTTGACCATTATCAGTTTCCCATGCAACCAAGAGTATTAACAGGTAAGTACGTGTCCTGCTGGGGAACAATAATAGGCAAATAGGATAGAGGGGGACATTAGTTGCAATCACGCTTCTGTAGGAAGCGCTTAGTTGACAAAAATACAAACAAAAAATCGCCTGAAGAGTATGGTATAGAATTATGGATGCTCATATTTCAGTAAAACGAAGCGCTCATAGAATTTTCCGCTAGATTTGCTTATCGCGTGTATGAAATAGATGTAATTTAACTGTCATATGTTGTTTTAAATTCGGATGGGAAATTTGAAACACGCACTGCACGAAAGCAACTGTGATTGTAAACATTTGAGCGGCATTGTGTCTTATGCGGAGAAATACATAGGAATCAATACAACCTAGCCAAACATAACCTTACCTAACCTATACAGAAACCCTCTGAAGCCAATTAGGACAAATTACCGGCATGGAATAGTTAGAATTCCCCGTGAATACCGACTTCAGGCATTTAATAATATACTAAATGTGGTAGGGTTTAACAAACGCTCATTTACATGCCGTATTGTATTATTGGCTACACCCTTGGCAAGCATTGGATACCAATAATATATTTCTCTCATATACGAACACACTCAAAGAACTAATTATGTTGGATTGGTAAACATCCCTGTAACAATTCCCCGTCCCACCTGCTTGCCTACGTACTCTGTGCAGGAACGTACACCAAAGTGTCATTTGCTCACGCAAGCATTGATGGGACTTACAAGGATCAGGCAGATAACAGTCAAGCATAATTCCTATTGATATCAGGACCTTCCGGCACCAGCGATATTCTACGAGGGAAACTCGTATCCCTCACCGTACAGATGGCATCCAGGAAGGGATTATTAGAGCTTCTATTTCGCTAAGGCGACGTTTAGGACGCGCCCTTCACCAGGGGTTGGCATTCAGGGAAGGGGATGATCTCATACTACAATAAATAGCGAGCTCCATTTCAAGACTCTTCCATCAAATATTGTACGAACAAACCAAGCAATTGTTTATCCATTAATGTGACTTGGAGAATATTGCTCTAATTTTTTTTCACCAACTTATCCGGACTTCCTTCTTTCACTCACAGTTCCTGTTGTTATTCAACAACAACAACAAAACACATGTCGCGAGGCTCCTCACAACATCAATGGCTCCATGTCCAGGGCCTCAAACGGAATGAGTTTACATGGTTATGCAAATAATCATCACTTTGAAAAATGATACAAGTTCTGCAAGAAGTGTGTCTTAGTAACAAAGAGTTCAGGCGAAAGCACTGGGCCTTTCAGCGTCTCTTCAAATAGTTTCGGTATCAGACAAAAAACGTTTCAATAATTCGAACAACGGTAGAAATTGGGGCTAAAACGTATTGTATATTACCATTCCCGTCTATATATACACATTCAAATGTGAAGCTAAGGGATCTATCCACGTACGCCTTACTCTCGCTTCAACTTCCACAATTTTTCTCTATAATATATATATTGCTAGAGAATTAGTATGATAATTGGGTTGATGTATATTGCCTAGCAACGTGTATCAAATGCTGTATATTAATGAACTGAAAAGTTTGTTCATTAATATGACATATTATTTGCAATTATTATTCTAATATCAGTTCCGTTCCTGTATTTTTTAAATTAAATTTTAAGAAACGAATGATACCGTATCGAAGCCAGTGCTAGGAGGCCACGATACGGCCAGTAGAAGAATGATTGATCATGTCTTCCGACTATTAAAGTTTCTTCATTCCATGACGACGTAGTTGCTCTCGCCGCAGCCGGCGAGGTATGGCGCCGCGTGTAAGGGGGAGGGTGATTGAGGATCAGGTGATCTTGTTTACACCCGATAATGAGTTTGTCGTGAGCCTGTGATCGATGGAGGGCAATAATAACCAAGACTGATATTGAGGCTCGACGCTTAACTTCACTGAGGTTAAATTAACCTAATCTAACGACTTCGATGAGCCCCTGCATGCCGTGGCATGGCTATAGATAAGGATACACATTTTAAATATTTGTAATAGATCATTAACGACGCATCTTCCATTTTAATAACACAGTCAGTTTCTGATAAACACTATTGAAGTGCATTTATAATGCGTCAATCCTACAAGGAAATATTCTGGTTAGTTATCATTCAACTGGATAATGGAAATATATCTCATTGATTGGCTGCGCTAATAGACATGAATAGTATAAAATTTTGTACCTCTGTATCCATGTTATTTAATAAATCTTCATATTCAATATTATAAAAGAACAGATTTTATGTGACCAGAATTGGACAAGCCAAACACTTCTGACTTATAGATCCAATTGCTTAGCGCAACCGAATTTGCGCAACCGAAGATCCATTTTCTTAGCGCAATGCTGAACAAGTAGAGAACGAAACAAATATCCTGAAAGCATGATAATATTTTGTGTTAGCCGTAAGTGATTTTTTCAGTACAAATCCTCTAACAAGTGATTGAGTCTGTGTCATATTATCTGAGACAGATCATTTGGAAATTCAGAACGAAATCTGATAGAGAATTGTATCGTTTGTGTGTTTGTGATTTTCATTCCAATGCATTATCATTCGAATAAATTTCCAACAACTATAACAGTGTTTTGGGAATTGAATCGTTTTTTAACAATGTGTGAATGACTTTACGAATAGAGCCGCTCACTTTCAGATTAGGGTGTGCCTTGATGCAACCGAACTGGAACGAAGGAACGCACGTAAGTGAAATGAAACCTTGCTTCGTACAGGTTTTCTTACATCACACCAATTCCTACCCACGTTCTTCCCGTAAATCGGTTGCCACTATCTACAGATATGCGCACACAGAAGAGTAACATTCTGTGTAAAGTGCGTTCAGATTTGTAAAGATTGGGAACTAAAAAAAATATATTTATTCGGAAACACAACTATTCATACATATGACAATACATTCACGATTCCAGTATCCATAACCAAATAAGCTTCTTACACCAGAGAACGATTTAGAAATTTCCTTATGCAATGAAAACTGTTTTATTGTTGAAACATTTTGGATTGAAGTTCGAAATCTGCTAGGCTCTGCCATTGCACCATGACTGAGTGGAACATTAATCGAGTTACTCTCAAGTGACTCCCCGACCCGAATAAGAGCACCACTACTTAGTGGAACATTAATCGAGTTACTCTCAAGTAGCTCATCCGTCGCTAAGAAGATCACGAATCCTTGGATCGCGAAATGAGAGGTGAGTCTGAAAACGCATATGATAATATTTCCGCGCACATGTGCGTCAGCATGAATTGTAAAAATGAATCCTTCAGCCTGAGATATCAACTACGAGTTCTTTTTTTTTTCATATCATTTCCACCTTTATATATTGCCACCCTCAGCTCGTCCAACCCACATCTCATCCTACAAACACCCCTTACCCTCCCCTCCCCTCATCATACTGTTAGTTCATTCTACTCTCGCCTCATCCCATCCTTCCCTCTTTCTCCTCTCTCCAAACTCTGCCCTCCCTCCATCCACCGCAGCCCTCATCCTTGGTTCATCATACTACCCTCACTCATTCTCCCCTTACCTCGTTCTATCGTCACCTTATTCTACTCTCACCGTAGCTTGCACCTCGCCCCTTTTCTTTGCATCCCCTCCTCCTGCTATTCGGTGGTCGGTCTCAGGCGACAGTAAAGGAGAGTGATCTATTACTCTTCCTAATATGGCCCAATATGAGGAGACCACAAATATTGTCTCCGTGCAAATTGATTAGAATGGTAAACGAAGCTCGGGCTTTAAATTGCCGTTTACTAACGACCTCATACAAAATTGTTGGTAAGCCAGAAAAGACGACTTAACCCAAAATCATTCTGGTAAAAATTCAAGCAGCATCCTTAATAAAAAAAAATCGTCATTTCAACACGAAAAATCGTAAAAATGCTACGTCAATGTATTGTTTCGATGTTCTAAACTTATTCGGACATTAATTTAATGACTTATACATATTTATATCGAATTTCTATTTAGTAAACCGCTGATGTAGAACTTAATACTCTAACATTCCTACAGATAATGCAAATCTATTTCAAAATAGAGATTTATATGAAATACGGTCAGATTAACTATTAAATATCACCCACTAAAATCCATTTAACATTCTGATTATATTCGGCAAGGAAGAACTACTTTCACTCAAAGTCAAGGCAGTGCATAAGATGTGTGGACCAGGCTTAACGCCACATTTACCCTCTGAAAACAATTATATCATGAAAAAATAAACACTGGGGAAGACGTAGTCAATCACTTGTTACAATAACAACAAACTAAAAAGTAGAAGTTATGTGATCATAGAAGACTGATTGCTTATATGCAATGTAATAGAAGTAGTAGTAGTAGTATTATAAGCGCTGTATCAATCCCCTGCCAATTATTATTGGTGTGAAACGAGAGTCAGCATCAGACAGGTTTGTGCGCGTCAGGTCGGGTTAAAATAATAATTGAATAATACCTGTAGGACTCTAGGGGCCTAACTTACTAGCTAGAGCCCTCCGCGCAGTAGGAGTGCGACGAAGACTGAGAGAAGCCTTGGAACACTGCCGAGAGGATGCTGTTGCTTCTCTTGCCCTGATCGGCCTGCTATGCAAGGCTGAACGAACATGTCTTCAGGGACTTCGCTGGCGAGGGACCACTGGTGCACCACTTCGGCAAAGTAGACTGCAAGATGTTCAAGGTACCAAGGGCCTTCAAGGGGATTTAGAAGAGAAATTAAGAAAAGGAAGATAAGTGTTCATTCACGATATGCTTCGTGGTATTCGGGTAATTTACAAAGTATTTCTTAAATTTAAGAAAAAAAAATCAGGGTACCATTGTTTGAGTGGTGTACTTGGTTCCACATAAAACTTGCTAGTTCTATGAAATAAATGATTGCGTTCGTGCCACAATGATATAATATTCTGCTGTAGACGAGAACGGAGAGGACGGGAGTAGAGTACATGTCGCCCAAAACGTGTTTCTCTACGTTTTTTTACACGCCCTATTTCACGTGGAGGCGTGTACGATAGCCAAGAACGCAAATTTTAGAAGGGTGGCCAAGAACGTAAATCACTACTGATTTTGCATGCCCTATTTCATGTGGATGGCTAAAACGAAGGGAGATCGTTGGTTATTGTTTACGTTTAATGATGGCTTGTAAATAGGCATGGTAAAGGGTAAGTATTATTGAATGATTTATAGTTTATTTAATCAGCTTATTCGCAAGAAATTATGATCTGGTACATATTAGGTTGGCTGTGTATGTATGATTTAATTCTCTTTCAATAGGATACTTTTATATCGTATTATTTAGTATCGCAATCACCCCTGTCATTTCAAAGGTTTTTATTGCTCGAACCTTATTTTTATTTAGGGTATGAGTAAACAATGTAGTTACCGTTTTAATAGGATTTCGTTGCTCGATCGTTATCTAATTTAGGAATGTTGACCTTTTACTCTTTATTAGGGAATACCATATGTACATATTTGTTATTATAGAGCAAAAATATATATTATTTGATTAATTCCATCCGATTTTCCCCTTGTGTATATATATATATATATATTTATTTATTTATTTATTTATAGATATTTTTTCATCAGGACACAGCGTCAAGATTCAATTAGTAGGCGCAGATAAGTTCACGTATTTTTCAATCCGTATGTCTGTGGACAATGAAACAAGTTTTACATTATATATTTTTATTACATTGTAGCATGGTTACATAGGAACATTTATAGCAGTTGCAGAGGTATACGTATGATTGAATTATCTTTTAATAGGATACTTTTATATCGTATTATTTCGTTTCGCAGGCACCCCTGTTATTTCAACGGGTTTGTATTGCTGGAAGAACCTTATCTTTTTAAGAGTATTATTAAACGCTGTAGTTACCGTTGTAATAGGATATCGTTGCTCAATCGTTATCTAATTTAGGTATGTTGACCAAATACGTATTAGTGAATTCCATATTATGGAGGTTCTATGTTATTATAGAGCAAAAATCTATACTATCTGATTAAAACCATCCGCTTTTCCTCTTGTATGTATGTATATATTTTCAGAGTTTCAACAGGACACAGTGGTATATATATGATTCAAATCGAATACCTTGTCATTATACGTTCACGTATTGTCAATCCGTATGAATGTGGACAACTAAACATGTTCAAATCTATTTTTGTTTATTTAGTTCATATTAAGAACATTTCATCATTTTGTGAGCGGTTGCAGGAGATTACGTTCACGCATTTTCATCCGTATGAATGTGGATAATGAAAGATGTGCAAGTTTATTTGTATCATATATTTATTATATGATTACATGAGATCATTTACACATTAGGAGCAGTCATTTGGAAATGATACAGCTGATCGCTATCGTAGTGGCAGACCTCTATTCGTCAATGTCATACAGAGACCTTATCTCGAGTCGCACTCCTCTCGTGACTCTGCCTAATAACCAGATTGCATCTCTACATGTCAGTTAACGGCACCTTTATTCACTTGCAGGTTTCTGGAAGGAATATTGTTATAACCCATTATGACGTGCAGTAGGGGACTCCCTTGCTCGTATAAATTAATGTTCGTCCACGGTGTTAGGGTTTATTGAATTGGCATCTCCGCACGAAATGCTAGCTTGGTACATATTGATTTGGCAGTATGAATAGGACTTAATCCTGTTAATAGTATATGGTGGTGTATTATTTAATCGATTTGGCTGTATATAGCGTTTTTTTGTCAAAGTCACCGATATTATTTTCAATTTTTTTTACAACATTTACACATTATGAATATTTAGAGAATATAACCTGAAGACGTGGACTTACTGTCGTCGTTCACCCGAGTACACTCGTCAAAGACGGCGTTCCCTAGCCTTTCACTCTTCCAAGTTAAATCCATGTTTATTTTAGTATCATCATCCACGACACAGAGCCTAGGTTCAACTTCAATGGATTTTTTGGGAATGTCGGGATGCCCATAGGCAAGATTTGTGCACCCATCAACGTGGTACAGATACTTTCAAAATTTCTGAGACGATTTTTAATAGTGTTTACAGTTTGAAGCTGGCATGCTTGTGCGCGAATGTTGTGTATGGTCTCATAGTGTATGTATGTTTCCTTGTTATGGATGTCTCTGTATTGTTCGTGTCTGATTTTGGCTTGTGTCTGTAATGGACACCTTTTGCTGCTGATTTTGTAGCGTCGGACTCGAGCGACATACTGTAACACTCTGGCTGCAAGCAAATAATTTCACTCGGGTAGTCGTTGGCTGTTTTGCTTTTCAGTAGTCTCTATTGACCTTTCTCTGATTCATAATGCAAGGAATGATTTTTGGGGTGGTTGGAAAAGCCCATGTATTAAGGCAGAGGAGCTTCCCGCAATTCCGTCTTAACGTCGGCCACACCTTTGAACTGGAACAGCAACGAGTCTGTGTCCGAGTACATGAGCGAGACGTTGTCACCGTATTTGGGTTTCAGAGTGTCATAAAAGAAGCTGTAGACTTTTGCTTCAGCTTCTGTTTGCTGCAGATAAGATATATATGTATGATACCTAAGGTAACCGAGTGCAATTTCAATTGCATAGTATCTATCGCATTTGTAATTCAAGGCAGGAGGCTTGTATTGCAAATCATTGCAAGTCATGTTGCATAACTGCAACTTCAATGCTAGTCATTCGAGTTAAATTTAGGATATTGCAAACGAAGATTTATGTGTTATATTTGATTGATTTTAGATTTATAACACATTTTTATTAGGGAATTACATGGGTTTATCATTTATACGAGAACATAACTATTCACTCCGAAAAAGTAATGACTTCGACTTCCTTCTCTATTCTGATCTTGATCGGCAATATCAGAGGCATTTGGCGGCTTTTTTGTCGATGATAAGCATTCTTTCTCACCTGGAGGCGTCAGCTCATCATACTGGTGTACAATTTATCATCTGGGTGCTTTTTTTCGCTGAACTATTGGGTTTTAGAGTGCTGCCCTTAGTACACATTTTAGATAGACGGATACCGTTGAGAGTAGTGTATGCAACACTTCCAAACCTAACCTTGTAGCCAAAACTTTGTTTATAGTCTTGAGCGAGCCTTTTCTCGTCGCTATTTTTTTTTATTATAGGTACATGTTTATGACATCGAATCGTTTCAAGTTTTTTCTTACAGGCGCCGACATTCCCTTTCAGTATATTTCCGCAGATTTCCGAAATATACATAATTTTCCTAGCACTCAAACGTTTGAGACATGATTGTCTCTCTTCATGTTTAATTTCCAACATTTTTGAAACAAAGTCAGATATACATTTTATTTTATTGTACAATTTTACACTTCTTATACTTGATACCATTTCATTACCTCACACACTTCATTTGATAAACATTGCAGAAACTTTCTCAACAATATTTACGATAAGCCTGCCCAAGTACAAACAGCTAAAAATAAAACGGTTTACCTTTCTTTACCCTTTTACGGCTCGGAATCAGGAAACATATGCTAAATTATTAGTAACCATTTCGGATTATTACCCGCAAATAAAATTTGACTTAGCCCTGGAAAATTCCTTCACCACAGGCTCGCTGTTTCGCTTCTAAGATACCGTTTCTTCTGACGTGCGTTCCGACGTCATATATTGTTTTTCATGTGACTGCGGCAAAGCGTCGTACATTGGAAGCACGAGAAGAAGATTAAAGGAGAAAATGGATCAGCACCTTGTGATTTCGAGTAGGAAAGGCAAACCCCTCAACACAGTTACACATTCCATCCCTCGCAAGCACGTGGAAGACCATAACCACCCATTCAAAAATAAGCACTTCAAAATCATAGACCAATCATACAACAGTTTAAATCTACTCATTCTGGAATCTCAGCATATACTCCAATCAGATAGAAGATTGAAGATCTTCTACAAAACTATACACCGTTCCAAGCTGCCAATCAGAACGCAGAAGGCCCGGACCCGACCTTACTTATAGCGGCTGCAACAAGCCCGTCAAGTCACTCCTGATCGAAGCATACCACAGGTGAGAACGGGTCCAGCGGTTAGCTCCGTCAATAATATTAATCGTATGACCCAGCGACTACTCCACTGGTCGGTATTAGCCTCTTAACCTCCTAACATCCATTGGCGTTTTCGCCCTATTTCTTCTCCAAATACATACCAAGATTATTGGTCTTTCCCCTTTAAACTGATGATGGGATTTCGCTTCCGAATTTTTTGACCTTTTAATAATAAATTTTGCCCTCTCTATTTTCTGACCACTTAATAATAATGGTTATTGAAGCCCT
>SDVV010034286.1:0-11192 GCA_016164225.1 Gammarus roeselii
ATATAAATTGATGAATTGACGAATTATTTGCACTCTGTGTACGTGCGTGTTTATAATAATGAAATAAACCCACTGTTGAAAGTTTAGGACTGGTTTTACTATGTAACAGTTCAGTAGAGTCACGCTCTACATCTTCAGACCCCAAAAGTAAAGTGATTAAAAGAGTATAACACAAACGACTACCCGACAATCGGAAGCATTGGATTTCGTAAACAAGGAGAGATGAACAACATCGAGGCTGGCCTGAGCAGGAAACAGGAATTCTTGTAGGTAATTAAACACGTACAGACGCGACCGGTAGCAACAGGATGACTGCAGCAGATTATAGGGAAGATTGAATGTTTTTGAAATAGCATTGATTCGCTATAGAAGCTCTCACATTTATATTGCGATCAATGTTCTTCATTATTCGTGTAAATGAAAAAAAAGGTCCTATATTTAGTGTTGATACAAATTATCAGTAAGAAGGTGCTCCATGTAGATGATGACTAAATTAATACATTTACATGGAGTGTGCCTAAAGCACAACCATGCATGTACAACGAACATCGGCACGTGGACGCACTTGAAGACCCTTACACGCCTGTACAAATTCATACAAATAAACGAGTAAACACGTTCAACCTTACCGAAAGATGTACGTACATCAATATCCTTGTACACACTAGCACCAAAACAACGATTAGGATCCATTGAAATATGTGATAGTTGAAAACAAAAGAAAAAATTACAATTCACGATTCACAGAGCTAACACAAAAAGTTTGCATTTTATTGGCACTACCTGGAAAGAGCAATTTGAAATTTTGAAAGATGATACGACCGAATTTGAACAAAGTTTCAATGGTAAGATTAATTTTAAAACATTACGTACATCATATCTGAATATTGTATAATCATTGTCAGTCCTGAAGACTACCTCTCAAAAATAGCATCAAATGGAAAACATCTCTAAAAAATACCATCACATGGAAAAAAAGATGACCGCCCGCATCGGAAATCGAACCCTGGACCGCTACGTTGGTACATGTGAGCGAAAAGGGTAAATTGAGTGGAGATGACAAATAATCTGACACCCTTACACGTTATTAAAAAACATGAGCATACATATGGTTATGTCATGAGCAGGAAATATTAATTATGTAGGTAAATAAACATGTTCAGACTCAACCTGTAGCAACAGGATGAACTCATCGTGGTTATTATGAAATTTGATTGCTTTTTGAATTCAAAACTGATACTCATAGAGGCCTTTACATTCATGTTGTGATCAATCTTCTTCATTATACATTTTTGATTCCATGGTATTACTTTTAATGTTGAAAAAATTCATCAGTTAAAAAGCGTTACACGTGGTGTATGAATAAATGAATATATTTACATGGAAATCACCAAATGCATAACCTTGCATATACAATGATACATATACAACATCAGCAAATGTTTACACATGAAGAACCTCTATACGCCTGCACAAATTCATCCAACTAAACGAGTATACGTGTGCCAGCACATCCAAAGGCTTATGCTCACCGATATCCTTGAACGCACACTTTAATTAGCACCACAACAACGATACTGATCCATGCATTGAAATAAATGATGAAATAAATAAATGATGAAACCAAATTAAAAATTACAGTTTGCAATTCACAGAGATGACGCAAAAGATTGATTTTTTTTGCATCACATGGAACGAGCACAATATAGAATTATGAAAAGTAAGAAAGCCAAATGTGAACCAAGTTCCAATTGTAGGACTATTTTTAAAACAATGTCATCATGGGGGAAACGAACTCGGGACATCCATGATTCAACTTGGATATTATAACCACAAAAAAAACGCCATATGATATCGCTAGCCTTTTTAAGGTTAGGTATGTGAATCAAAAATAGTAAATGAATTGGACATGACAACTAATATGACTAACGGTACAAACATGTTGGCCGATACCTAAAAATTACCCAACAAATAACAAACGAAGACACTGTAAACCCGACATAATCTAATGGTGCACTGTCCAAATTACAAATTGTTTTGTGCAAGGGAGGGTTCTCGTTAAATATAATATTACAAGTGGTGTTATCGCTATCCATGCTGGATTTACATAAGCAGATTCTAATAACTTTCGGAGAGGGACATCATTGACTCTATTTAGAATTACGGCCTCCTCAAGTAGAACACGATGTTTATTCTCAACAGTGTCCTCTACCAAAGGGTTCTCTTGATTGCGAGGTTTGATGACGTATTGGTGTTGACACATTCTTCTCTTGACATCATCACTTTCACCAATGTATTTTTTGTTACAATCATCAGAAGGAATAGCACAATTACCAGCATCTGAAGAGGCTGGTTTTGTAATGGTACTACGCAAGAATTGACGAGTTGTGGAATTATTATTAAATACTACTCTAGTTTTCTCATAGAACAAAGTTTTGTAAGAACTTTTTCCGCAAACTGATGGTAAGACAACTACCTTATCATAATCTTTAACTTCGCTCTCCGAGACAGAATGAAACACGTTTCGGGTTTTGCTGTGAGCCTCCCAATGAAACACTCATCATAACCCAGCTGTTTGAAAACCAGTCGTATGAAACTAGTTTCTCGTCCCAAAATTCCCGATCACATTTGTAAGCTCGCAGAAAAATACTGCTCATAGCTCCCAGTTCCATCCTATCCAAGTGGCCAGAAAAAGCATGAATGAAAAGATCGGAATGGGTAGGTTTTCTGAAGACTTTAAATTTTCTGCTATTGTTAGACCTTATGCCCAATGTTTCCAGGAAAGGAAGATGGTTATTACTTTCAATTTTTGCCTTGAAATTTATAGATTCGGACAACAAGTTCAGCTTTGTAAGGAATTCATTGATGTCAACAGTTGATGGGTTGATTGCAAATACGTCCCCAACATATCGAAACTGAACTAGTGGAAGAAGACTGAACTAGTGGAAGCTGAGGTTAAGTAGGGAGTGAAGGAGGGGGTGTGAAGTGCAGGGTGCACTGAAGAGTGTAATGAGCTGCAGGACGTTGGGGATGGAAGCAAAGAGAGTGTCGTTGTCCCAAGTATGCTATACGGAGCTGAGACTTGGGGGGTGAGAGCACAGAAGAGAAAAAGGCTAAATGTGTTCGTGATGAAATGTTTGGGGAGCATGGCTGGAGTGTCGCGGCTGACAACGGATCCTCGGACCGCACTCGGGACCCAGAGTGTGTGTTGCGTGAGTACCGGTCGGACCCTTTTGTGCAAAAGAGCTAAGTTGTGTGAACACCCGTCGTCGACCACCCGCCTTTCTGGGGGATTCGGCCTAGTGTCTGTATCTGTGTGAAAGCCATTTGTTCAGACTAAAACCTATAAAATTTCTAGTGCTGTTATTTTTATTTTCTTCCTTCTGACTTCCCTCCCCCGTTCTTGCTATGGTCAGAGGAGCCCCCCCAAAAAAATCTGCCAAGATATGAGAACAAATCCATGCGTCCGAAGCATGGTCGCTGTGTCTATTCTGCCATGAATGATTTTGTAATCTGAGGAGGCGAAACATATTTGGTAGGCTGACAGGAAACAGACAGCACACAAAAGAATAAGTGTACTACTCTCAGTAGAAGCTGTTGTGTCACAATCTGCAGGAAATGCTGCAGTACTGTAGACTTTTGAATTCGATGGACTGCTCTAAAAATATCAGTTTAGATGTTTACATAAGGGTTACTGCTAGCTATATTCATTCAAGCGGTACTTATAATTGCACGGTACCATTTCTCTTACATATTTGATAATAAATGCAGCACACTTGTCAGCCACAGGTACTATGATTCAATGTATGTATATTGCATAATATTTCACAGAATTATTTTCTGTATTGCCTGGTGGTCCGCAAATAGCTTTCATATTTTCACCAGAATTTCAAGGTGCATGACATTTGGCAACAAGACAAATTTGAAGGGAATGAATAAGAGACAGTTGTTACATTGCAAGATCAAACAAATTGGTAGTGGGGGAACCTAGCTAATTATGGTGGTTTCCTCCGAAGACCAGGACTGGATGACAATGATCGTGGGGCACCATTGTTTGGGCTGCCCACTCTTGGTCTTGAACATGCAGGCATCCAAGAATGACGTCTTCTGCCGGAATGACTAAGATAGCTGGATCCAGGGCATGATGTGGCGTTCTTAGTAGGGACCGTTTCTTTTTACTCATGGCCCTGTCATCCCTCACTGGTGTTGTTCCCCGGGAAGCCTGGCTGGGCCCCCGGGCTCAGAGCTGAGAAAGAAATCTTCCGTTAACAAGAGTAAGGTCTCCTTTTCAAGACCTTGTTAAGATCACCCACTAAAGCCGCAGGCAACAATTTTTGCTGTTAATTGAATTGGTGAATTGAAAGTTTGGGCTCAGTCTGATACCCACAATTCTAGTTAAGTGGTCAGCATACATTGTTATTGTAATTAAATAATGGAGGGACTGGCTCCGCAGAGTGGTATTGACGCACCATATTTTAGAATTGGCTGATATGGAATTTAATTCTTAAATGGAATTCCAATTTGTCTATTATAGCACTGCATTATGGAGTATGTGTGGAATTAGAAGATTCAGCAAGGTTCATAAGGATTAGGTGCTGAGAAGAGGTTCAGCTCTCAAAGCAAACGAGCAGGAAAGAGACATTAATAAATAAAGGTTGCGTAAAAATATTTCTACCTTATCTACCGATTTGCATTGTACATTGAATCTCAGAATATGGCCATAACACACTAGACCTGGTGCTGTCGATTCATTCCTAATTTATCAACATATTTATATACATGTTTATATATATTTTATAGGCCCCCATACATGCTTAAAAAGAAGCTGTTCTGAAATTCTAGCAAACTGATGAAAGTACCCTGTATTTCTGGCAGACACACGCACTTAATCACGACCAAAAAAATGTGTCGGGAATGTGTGTTTTGGTTTTCGATGCTTTGCCGCAGGCTTACTCGATGTTGCCGCTAGCGGAACAGTTGACAGTGGTCTTGTCTGAAACTTACCTCCTAGAAATGTCGGCTCCCATGATTCGGTCTGTTTGAATGAGCTCCAATGAGCAATGAAATGATTACTGGTCTATTTTAATATCGATTGTAGTGACACTTGTCCTCTACAATACAAAACGATAGGCTTGACTTGAATTCAATTCTGACAATGATATCCTGCATTTCATTCTATACACAACGTATTGTATAAAAAAATATTGTTAGATGATGCAACACATTTCACTTTCAGAAAAGAAGGGGTTAACCTTTAAAAAAAGTAAATAATACAATGGAGGATTTCCAACGAGAAGTACTTAACAAACTTTTATCTTTTTCACCTCAGAAAATTCGGAGAATATAAACTAATACAATATTTTATCTACGGGAAAGTAACTAGAGCATCCAATTTTACTTAAACGAGAGCGTGGCATGACTCAAGTTTACCAATATATTCTGTCATGGGCTCCCGCGACATTGACCGGTGTTCTTAAAGCGTCTAAAGTACCAGGAGAAATTTCTGTTTCTCGATCGATAGATATGTGGTTCACATCGTCGAAAACTTCTGTATACTAAAGCAAAACCCAGAACAGAGCCATTCTTGTATTTTTTGGCGATTGTTAAAAACAAGAAGTATGTGTAGAATATTGTTCGAGCAAACGCTTTTGTGGATTCGAGTTTTGTGGATTTATGTACGATAGAACATCATAAGCAAGGTGTATACTGTTCCAGCAAATGGGATTGTGGATTCGAATTTCGCGTATTGTTGTATGAGATGGTGTATCCTCGTATGTAGCTGGTGCTCGCTAAGGTGACACCATCGTAATGTACTTGATCTACATGGTCTAAGTAATAGGGCAGCTCAGATTCCTCTAAGGAAACCTATTTACTGCATATTTGACTTTTTGTAAATCGAAAACATACAATCGTAATTTTGTTTAATACATTCTATTTTATTTTATATTTTTCGATTATATTTGAAAATTTATAAATAATACAAATAGGACCTCAATATATCAGAATGAGTTCTGTAGTTTATTTTAATCTCAATTATAATTTTTAATGAATGATATGCAAACACTTTTTTTCTTTTCATTTGAATCTTCGAAAATATCCGAGACGATTCGATCTCCCTGTATTTTATTGTTTCCGTCGGGAAATACTACTCCCTATATTACAATGACCGTAACGCCCTTGTAACGTCAGCTATACACAAAACCTTTTATACAATGCAAACGTGTCCCAAATAACTTATTTCCTCGCATTTAAAATGGAATTATCACCGTCATTATTTTCCTATGATTGGTCATAAATAGTTTATTTTTCTTCAAATATTCAGCATATTCAGCATTCTCATTGCAGTGTCCTAACGCAAATGTATTTTTATGATCGCATCAACATCAAATCAATGTGCTTCCATACGAAAATTCTACAGAGACGTTGCAAGTGAAGGGACAGAGATGCTTGAGTTGTAAAAAGACGTGATTGAAGAAAAGTTTGTTTGAAATCCTCTGTTGTAGTTTCATAGCATCCGAAAACGGAAAACTCTTTGTCCGTGCCATGCACTCAATCTACTGAACGCGGTAGCAAAGTTAGCAAAGTAAATGGGGTGAGCTTCTTGCGCCTGTCATGCAATAAATCTACTGAACGCGGTGGCACATTGAGAAACGTAAATGAGGTGAGCTTCTTGCGCCTGTCTTGCACTCAATCTACTAAACGCGGTGGCACTGTGAGCGAAGTAAATGGGGTGAGCTTCTTGCGCCTGTCTTGCACTCAATCTACTGAACGCGGTGGCACATTGAGAAACGTAAATGAGATGAGCTTCTTGCGCCTGTCTTGCACTCAATCTACTAAACGCGGTGGCACTGTGAGCAAAGTAAATGGGGTGAGCTTCTTGCGCCTGTCTTGCACTCAATCTACTGAACGCGGTGGCACTGTGAGCAAAGTAAATGCGGTGAGCTTCTTGCGCCTGTCTTGCACTCAATCTACTAAACGCGGTGGCACATTGAGAAACGTAAATGAGGTGAGCTTCTTGCGCCTGTCTTGCACTCAATCTACTGAACGCGGTGGCACTGTGAGCAAAGTAAATGGGGTGAGCTTCTTGCGCCTGTCTTGCACTCTATTTACTGAACGCGGTGCCACTCTGTGCAAAGCGGGTGGCGTGAGCTTCTTGCTAATGTCGTGCGCACAATCTACTGGACGCGGTGGCACACTGTGCGAAGTAAATCGCACGAGTAGACTGGGATCAACTTTCCTGTCAAATGGTGTCAGGTATGTTTTACCTGTCCCTGTGTTTGATCCCAGTTGGTGTCTAGGCTTAGTAAGCCATGCTACATTTATGTCAAGGCATAGAACGTAAGGATTAGATTGCCCCAGAAGCTCTAGATCGCTTAAATAGGGCCTTCAATTTTGTACCCCGAATTATTATATATGTAAATGATATAAAATGTAAACAAAACAATCTTGTTGTTATAAACTGTTTTAATTGTTTACCAATTTGACACTCGTAAAAATCTGGCTGATTCTGTTACATCTAACAACAATTTAGCTACCATACATAGAAGCTATCTGAATTGTATACCACTTTGAGGGCGCCAGCGGCTGGTAATAGCTACATTCGACCACGCCCACTCACCTTAGCGCTTACAGAGATTTATTGAGACGTGTTTTCTTATGACTCAATGTTCGTTAGCTTTTTCGCTTCATTCTTCTGCATCACTCTTCAAGTTGTTTTCGTCTGCTGGTTATAAAAGTCAGATAGAAATTGAGATCAAAAAATAGTTCGCTGTTACGACAGTAGCTGTTCTTGGGTATGCTGCAGACAATAGAAGCTGTAAACAGAGTCGGAGGATGTTTCTACATTGATATTGTGCTACTGAAGGCTAGACCGGATCAGAGTTTATAAATAAACAATTGGTAATTTCACGATTAAAACTATTCGCGAGCGATGATCATCGATGTTGCCTGATACATTTACATTCCTACGCATTTTCAGTTTCAGTATATGTACATTGATTGAAGACCGTGCACATGGATGTAGTCTTGACT
The DNA here is from genome assembly GCA_016164225.1 of Gammarus roeselii. Taxonomy (NCBI): domain Eukaryota; kingdom Metazoa; phylum Arthropoda; class Malacostraca; order Amphipoda; family Gammaridae; genus Gammarus; species Gammarus roeselii. Next base: position 8,032 of record SDVV010034286.1, read on the forward strand.
TGCGGAGCTTTGTATCTCAGAAAACCTAATTGATAGTAATACTATCTTGCAAGAACGATGCTGTACAGACTCAGCAATGATCCGTTCTTGAACCTAAAAAACAACGATTCATGTCGGTGTTGCAGTAATCATCAAATTCTTATAAGTACAAAATTTGCTTGATTGGTGAAGCAACCTTAAACAGGCAATGATTTGTCCCAAATTGCTTCATAGTCTTGTAATTTCTAGGTCATTTTTAGATGTGGAAGTGTATATATTCACTGTTATGTATATATTTTATGTATAACTTATGTCGTCTATTCACAACTTCATTATTCATACAATGTTTTAGCCCATTCTTAACAATTCGTCATGAAATGTGTATAGCTAGTGCTATGTATAGATTTTATGTATAATTTATGTCGTCTATTCAACCCTTTTTTATTCAGATTTTAGCCCATCTTTACAAAATGTTAGCGGATTTTCGATTTCCCCACCCCATATTCTCAGTATTTCCCAGCCCCATGCATTAACTATTGATTTCCCAATGCTAGGCATTCCTGATTCATACCATAAATAAGACGTTGGCTGTTGATCATTGATTAAAAAATTGTAATTTATAATCTGTTGCATGAAATCAGAACCAGCGGCCCTCTAAAGATGAGCTGCGACGAATCCAAATTGAACTTTCGTTTACGCTAATTAAAATAGTGTCTATGAGAAAAAGTTCTATGTGTAGCATACAAATAAAAAAAAAGAAAACATATTGCCAGACAATGGAAATAAATTATTTAATAATAATTATATTATTAAATTCGTTTTTTAATTCTTCTCGCCGGGTTGCGGATTATTCAAAAATACTCTCCAGCCCGTTTCTACAATAAATGCTAATTATTCTCTTCCCTAATTACAACCTCATAAATGACTTTATTAATGAAAAAATACGGTAATGCGTAGTACATGTCCCCATCCACTGCTAGCACGTGGACCCTGCTACGCGAGGCTCAGACATAATACGGTAATGCGCGGTACCGGTCCCCATCCACTGCTAGCACGTGGACCTTGCTACGCGAGGCTCAGACATAATACGGTAATGCGCGGTACCGGTCTCCATCCACTGCTAGCACGTGGACCCTGCTACGCGAGGCTCAGACATAATACGGTAATGCGCGGTACCGGTCCCCATCCACTGCTAGCACGTGAACCCTGCTACGCGAGGCTCAGACATAATACGATAATGCGCGGTACCGGTCTCCATCCACTGCTGGCACGTGGACCCTGCTACGCGAGAGGCTCAGCCATTTTTCGCTTAGTGAGATTAGAAACGAATAGAGAGCGTACTTTTCTGGTTGGAACAGGTGCAGAAATTCAACGCAACATCACGCTTAATTTATAGAATAATTCAATTGTTTTTCCCCTTGGAATGATATGTAAAATGATACGGGTCCACATTTGTAAAATGATACGGGTCCATGTTCGCAATTAAGGTCGATTACAACATTCTATACGGAAATTCAGTTTGAACAAAAACTAAATGATGATCATACATTTGTTTTTCAATACAGATAATATCGCCATAGCAAGCACGTTGTTTACTGAGCTGAAAACTCAAGTAGCAGAAGAAAACAAATGGAAATATTACACGCTCTCCGCAGTGAATTAGGGGACTTCCTTTTTCCGGGATCATTAATATGTTATTTCGATATCTTGAATAAAACATAATTATATACGTGATTTCATCCCAATTTTTTGAGGAGAAACGCCGGAAGAACGGAATTCCATCCTTACAAAGTGGCGTTTGCATCAAATCGATAATACAATTCATATCAGGACAATACAGATTGATCAATCTGGCATGTATTCAAGCTCCCATCCCCTCGTCTCGGTGCTCTAGGATTTTTTCTCTTTTTCCGACTACTATAAACATAATCAAATGACTCGTGTCAGACTTTGCGGAAAAGTTTGTAATCATAAGTTCTCACTGCAATGACAACGAAAGGAGGGTCGTGGAGATCCCCTGTACAAAGAGGAAACATTTCATTTAAGTTTACCGTGGAGCGTTGAAATCGGGCCATCTTCTTTGCAGCCTCAGCTCCTGCAAAAAAAAAATCATAATCAGATATACAATTTAAAAAGTTATATATCGTTCATCCTTATTATTGCAAGAAAATGAATTTTGTGAAAGTAGCTTTTGATTGTGGTTTGCTTCTAATCAGTGCAGTGACAGCACTTCAACGCTCAATCGTTGTGCAACCGCTTCATATATATGTTGAATCCGTATATGACAAAAATAACCAACTTATCAGAACTCCCCAAAAAGGGTTCATCAAATACTGTATATATGAACTATTAGAAGACTGCCAGAGAAATAGAGAAATGCTTCTTTGTCCCCTGTAGTATAACTATGATCATATTTCCCTAGAATTCTTCCACATAACATTGCCTTGTCAAAGCCGCATCAATGTTATAACCGAAAATATCTCATATATTGTATTATACAGACACTACTGCACCGAAGCATTGCAAAGGGAATCGGACAACCGCTTTGACGAAGATTATAATTTTGCCATTCAGTGTACAAAAATACAACTGTCGAGTCATTCATGATATGTTATAATACTATTATAAAACCAGGTTGAGGCAGTGAGGTTGATATAACAGGCGACGAAGTCTTTTAACGTACATCGCTCTGTCCAACCTTCCATTCCTACCTCTAACCGACCACAACTGACGGTCGTAGGGTGAGGTAGTGTGTGGCTAGTCCTCCTCTGCCTAATATATAATAGAGGAGGTCATTTCATTCACTTCAATCGCTGTGTTAAACAATAACACACGGCAAATGCTAAATAGGCTGTTTTTAAACTGTTCTTCGGACTATTCAGCAAAGTGTGGGCCACATATGAACACAGTGTTTATGTGTTTGCGACAGTCAGGCCCACTTTACTTTATTCAAACAGTGCAAGGGTAGAACTTCCCTTTCTGGCCTCCCCTGCTCGGCTTCCCCATCTACAATCGGGAAGCGCGCGAACCGCAGAGTCTCGGTGCCTCTGTAAGCCATACACCCAAAAACCTCACCCCTACTCGAGACTGCTTACCGCAAACAATGCGGTAAGAGCCTCTCGCTTCCTGCCCCATCTGGCACATCAGTTCACTGCGTTCATCACACCACTCTCTACACATCA